>PVLD010014009.1:0-53846 GCA_004027595.1 Dinomys branickii | reverse complement strand
TGTTGTTGTTGTTGTTGCTGTTGTTGATGTTTGCCTGTTTTGTTTTTTGTCTTTGGATTTTTGGTTTTTGTGTTTTTTCTGTTGTTGAGAGGATTAATTGTCTGACTAAATTTGCATGTCTGTATATGGGTTTATATATTTACACTTCGAAGATATCAATGGATAAAGCAATAACCACTGTTGAGACCATATCACCTTGCCTATAGATTAGTTGTGATTGTACTATTTTTTATGCTAATTGGTGTCTGTTTGTCAATATGTTTTTGTACTTTTATTTTTTTAAATAAAAAAAAAGAAACAGCTAAACATTCACTTCTTTGTATCTGATTTCTCTAACTTCTCTGCTTTTAAAGAACAGAAGGAATATTAAGTTTAATTAAGAATCTGTATGGAGTCATTATTAACCAGTGGTAATAGAATCACTGGGAGTTTAAGGTATCATATATCAGTTCTCTGTCATTTAACCATATGCCCAGAGAGTGTTTGTTCACTGAGGGAAGGAACCATAAATGCCATCCAAAAATATGGATGAAGTGAAAAAATGTATGAAGTCCATAAGGCAAAGATCATAATGTGAAGTTGCTGGAAATGCTTCAGGGCATCTGCAAACCACCTGAAAATATATATATACATTATTGCATGTTTGTGTGTGTCTGTCAATGTGAATTTTTCTGGGGAGAAGACCTATAGGTTACATAAGATTCTCATCTGTATGGGTTACATTTTTTAAAAAAATTATGGATTCCTATTGTGGAGCTACAGTACCCTCATCTGCACATGTTGTCCCTTGCCTAAATGAGCATGAGCTCCATACATACTTTGTTAATTAAGAAGTGCCTGAGTACTCATTCTTACACAAGAAGAACCCTTCTATGACCTATCTGGAATAGGAATTAGTATAAAAGCAAGCACTGTGTACTATAGTCACATAATCCATCCTCTAAGAAGTACACCCAAGAACTGTCACGCCTGGAAGTTTGGAAATCATGCTGCATTGGGGAAAAATACACTTGCCAGAAACTAAGTTCTTAAACTGGGAAAGAACAAGATAGATGGTCACTTTAATAGTACTTGTGTCTCTGCATCATTCCAAAACATCAGAAAGTGACAACCTAAATATGAGAGTCTAGGTTGTGTAAATAAACATCAAAAATTCAAGAGGTTCATTCATAAAGCTAAAACACAGAACAGATGAGAAATGAGTATTTAGATTCAACTTATCCAGACAGCCCTGAAAAACAACAGTAATACCAATAATAAAAATAACACCAATGACAGACATAATTTAGGAATAATCTTTTCCTATACACAAAACACTCTTCACACAGAAGTATCAAGCTCCCACAATGACTACCAAGTTAGAGAGTGAGGCACAGAGGGTCAGAAAAGCTCAAATTTGGTCTGCATCACACAGTTACGGAATGGGGGAGATGGTACATACCTGCACATCTCCCATTTCTGAATGCTGTGTCCTTTAATATTTTACCTCAGATGGCAGAATAAATGCTATAACTGCATCCTTCCTAATTTCTGGGTTACATTAGTAATTGTTCACTGAAGTCTGGAAAAGTCAAGGTGCTAAAAAAAAAAAGTCATTATTATCCCTTCTGCTGTGGAATTCATGTGTTGATGGATGGTATAAACTAGTGTGTAGAAAACATCAAGGGAAATACCACAGTAAGAAATTTAGTCTTAGGGTCCTTTGAAGTTATTTTTAAAAAACATAAAATGTTATGTTAAGAGCTGTGTGGTATAGCTGTGTGTGTATAATTATTACTCCATTGATTTACTGCACATATGTCAAAGAGTGGGTATTTCTGTAAGTTTAAATGAACCCGCTGAGAGCCAAGCTGCATACCCAGAAACCCAGACAGCTTACCTCCCCTCTCTCACTCCACCCTTCATCCTACCACCTCCCAAGCAAAATTCCCTAGTAGCAAGAACCTTATTTACAGAGATGACATCTATCATTTGTATCATATTTTAAGAGAGTAGCTAAAGCCAATTGATGGCAGAAATATCACAGAGAAACTAGCAAGAGTCTTTCTGCTCTATAGAGAGCCCTTTCCTGATTTTATGAGAGCTTCAGAAATGAGGCAGGAATCAAACTGCAAGGGGCTATCATGTGTACCCACTTCGGACGATGAGCACCATGTCTTGCACAAGAATGTCAGTTCAGCTGTCTTGTTAGGACACAGCAAACCTCATATAATGAATACTCACCCAGTAATCCACCACAGGTTAGGTAAGGAAACTTTTATTTAAAGCGAGAAAATTACTTTAAAGTACTGCGTTCTAATCTGCGGCCAACATCCTCTGCTTATTATCCAATCATTAGAGTTAATTTTGACCTAAGTTCTTTCTCAAAGAGACTGGCATCATTAGGTTAATTTTCTCTTCTATTTCTTTATACAAAGAGATCTTAATAGAAGAAAAAAATCAAAAGTAAATTCCTTGGATGTTTGCTGCTGATAAAATCATTTTTCTCACACTACCTACTTCAAAGCAGAAAAGTTAGAAAATCGTCTCATTTTCTCTGCACATGGAGAATAGTTTTTTCCTACTTCAAAGCATCATCTCTTCATTGGGTAATTTTAATTATTGAACATGGGCCAGAAGCTATCTAGATAATGTCACCACTGTCTTTTTCATGAAATATATTTAGGTCTAAATTGAACTACATTAATTTGAGAAATGTAAAATATAGGGATGGAAATAAGAAAAGGAAAAGAGGCCAGGGACTGCAGAGCTGATTAGTGTAAAGGAGTGAGAGAAAAGGCTTTCTTAAATTGACTGTTCTAAAACAATCCCAGCACTCAGGAGACTGAGGTAGGAGGATCACTGTGAGTTTGAGGCCAGCCTGAGCTACACAGTGAGCTCAAGTCCAGCTTGAACTGCATAATGAAACCCTATCTCAAAAAAAAAAAAAAAAAAAAACACATAAATTAACTGTTCTCATTCTTGCTTCTGGAGAGGGACCATCAGGAAACCAGATTACCTATCTGGCCAAGCAGACTGATCGCTAGTCAAATTTCCTTGTAATCAACACATAGCAGTACAATCACACTGATTTTACCAGAAATCCTGGTATTATTGGTAATTTAAGACAAAATATATGTACAATCACTTACTTTATGAAAGACAATTTATACTCTCAAATAGAGGCTAGCAACTATTTGGCCCCAGTGAGAGTAAGAGAGTGACAGAGGACTAGTTGAGCCAACTCCAATGCCCACTCAACCGTGTTGCTACAAAATCACACTGCTATCGGCCAGGAAACTTTTTCAGTAAAAGGTCACACCATAAATAATTATCAGCTTTGTGTGCTACACAATCTCTGTCCCAACTGCTCACCAGTTGGGTGAGCACCAGGAAAATATTGCTGCACAAGAAAATAGCCAGAAAAAAATACACATGAATGGGAGTGGCTGTGTTCTAATAATACTTTATTTTCAAAATTAGGTAGAGGGGGCTGGGGATATAGCTCAGTGGCACAAGAGCCTGCCTGGCAAGTGCAAGGTCCTGAGTTCAATCGCCGGTACCGCAAAAAAAAAAAAAAAAAAAAAAAATTAGGTAGAGGACCACATTTGGCCAACAAGTCAATTTGCTGATTATACTATACAAGTGTTAGATGTGGAAATGTTCTACAGCTGTGCTATCTAAAAGAGTAGCCACTAGTTACTTGCAACTAATGGTACAAATTCTTGAAACATAGTCAATGTGACTAAGGTACTACATTTTTTAAGTGTCATTCAATTTTAAGTAACTTAAATATAAACAGCCATACATGGCTAGTGGCTATAGTATTCCACAGCACAGTTCTATACACTATTCAGTTTTGCCTTCCAAAGGGAGACACAAAAGCCATCCCCCAAGTAATAACAAAGATTAAATTTTCGCTGTAATAAAGAAAATGTCCATGCCTTAACATTCACAACAGAGCTACACACACCAAAACAGTATTTCTTAATCATGAAACAGCTACTTCATTGAGGTCAAAGTGGTCATTTTGGTTTGAATCAGTGTAGCAGCTACCTATTAGGTGATGCTCAATTATACAGGGACTGAATCAGGCCCAATAACTTCCCAATATGAAACTTGGTTCCTTTTCCCTCTAGACAATGTTCAGCACCCTCACTGAGAGCATAGCTCTATTAAACCATTCCACTAACCACTAAGGCAAATCCAAACCTCTCTGCAGGCACTGAAGTATTTACGTGTAAAGATGTGGTTAAGAAAGTTCAAGAGAGAACATCCATGTCAATCAAACTGCCTTCTCCAAAAGTGCACCACATAACACACTACCTCAACACAAAATCAGGAACACTCAGCACATTCTTTGCTAGATTTACCACTGCTTCTGATGACTATTTTATTTACGCAATAACCTGCTTGTGTTTTGCACTTCTTAGCAGACTCAGATGTAATTCATTAGGAAAAGGAAGATAGTAGGATAATACTATCTTGTTCTTCTAAGAATGAATAAGATATAACAAGACAGTATTTTCTCACAGAAATTCACACAATATTAACTCTCTTCAATTAGTAAAAGAATCTTAAAAATTGAAGATAGTCCCCCGAAAACTATTGGAACTATGAATGCCAGCATACAGGGGATACACAACAAAGTTAGGTTAGGTACTGGCCATTCTAATTATTTTATCGTTTTGGACAAAATGAAATCATTCCCAACCCAATCCTTGTCTGTGATTTTCAAATCCAAACCTTCCTAAAAAATGGGGGTGTGGTTTTCAAGTGTGACTCAAATTCCTTTGGTGGCACATCTGAGAGGAAGCAAATTATACAGTTTTAGTTTTAGTTTCATTAGTAGGCTAATATTTTTCGGCAGATATGTTCATGATTTTGCCTATGGAGTATGGCTGTAACCTCACTAAAAGTGTTGTAAAAACTGTGACATATGCAAATAATCCCAGAATCCTAAAACTCTAAATTCCAAAACACAGCTGGCCCCAGAGCTTTTGATACAAGTCTTCTGAAGAAAGCTACTCAGGTAGAACATTTTTCTATCAATGCGACACTTCTGCCATCCAGAATCTTGGGACAATACTGTACCTCAGTCTGAAGGATAGCAGCCCTCTGTTCTTTGGCAGTAAGCGACTCTTTAAGCACTTCAATGTGTTGCTTGCAATCTGAATTTTGATTGCTGAGCGTTTCAAGCTTTGTTTGTAAGGCAAGAAGTTCTGACTCCTTCTTTGAAAGTTCCTGCTTCAGTTGATCAATCTGTAAAACAATAAAATGGCAAAAAATAAAGAACCACTGTCTCTATCCTTCACATCTGATAACTTATTGTTCAATAGCCAGTGAGCACGAATTCAATAGAATGAGCCATGAATTTGGTTAGAGATGGCCTTGGAAATCTCAGTGTTAGAGGTCTCGAGGAGGCCCTATGGGAATAGCAGCATCAGGAGATAGTATCAGGAGATTGGCTTCTACCTCACTGAGGCTCTAAGTTCACAGTGAAATGAGTACTTCCTGATCAACTCTACTTATCCAGGCACCTTCACTTTTAATACCACCATAACCCTCAGGAGGATGAACAAGGAGCTAACAAAGGGAATTAACCAGGATACAACTCCACAGTAAAGATGATCAATCAAGGGGATCATCTGACTAACAAAAATCCTGAAGAAATTGGATGTTTTTGTTTTGCTTATACTAAATGTTGAAGAGACACAGAAGAACATAAAATACACATGAAGTATAAGGAAAAGGAGTACAAGAAACATTCATAATTCAATCCAAAAAAAGAAAAAACTCCAAATAAAAAAACCAAATTACCCATGTCCCATGCTATTTGTATCCCCTTTCCTCTATTTAAAAATAATTATTAGCTTGAATTTTAATTTGTCATTTTCTCTCTTGTGTTTTAGGTTTTATATCTATTTTTCTATATCCATAGGTAATATACTATTTGGTTTTGCATGTTTTTAAGCAACTCTGGTTAAAGTATACACACATAAATCCATGTACAAGGTTTCATTTCATTTAAGTACAGTATTCCATTGCAAGATGTCACCACAATGTTTGTCCATTTTGCTATGGATAGATATCTAAGTTTGTTCCTGGTTTGGAGGCTTTCTTTTATAGCTCTATTATAAATATTATTACACACACCACCTAGTACACATAACAATCATTTTCTTGAAAGTCCGTCTAGGAGTTAAGTTGCTAGATCACACAGCAGGCACATCTTAATCTAATTTCATTAGATAAGGCCAAATGTTTTCCAAAGCACTTAAATTAATTTGCATGACCACAAGCACCAAGTATGCCAATCACTCTACATGCCTAGCCATATCTTATGTCATTGGTCTTTTACACTTTTTCCACTCTGACATGAGTCATACTAGGTCACCTTTGAGACAATTCCCACCAAATCCTTCCTGCTTGTACACATATATCTCTACTCACAACTAGAGGTGGAGTACATTTTATCTCTCCTGAACTGGTGCTGGATTGTAAATTGCTTCAACCAACTGACACAGCAAAAGTATCACACAGCTCCTCCTGCCCTGGTCCATAGGGAGACTGGCAGGTTCAGCTCCATCTCACTGCAAGTGAGTCCACGCTACAAGTCCAACCACCAAGGCTCCCAACGCTATGAGGAAGCCCTTACCAGCCACATGGAAAGGTCATGCACAAACACACGCAGACCTGGTGATAATGGCGGCACCTTTGTCTGATACGAAGCCTTGAAAAGAAGAATTTCAATTCTTGATCATTCGGTTTGACGTTTGTTTTAGCTTTTTATTCCAATACAGAAAGGCAGTTTTGTTTTATTTTCTTAACTAATATAGTAGCTAGATATTTACAGCCACTCTTGTAGTATTCAGACAGTTTTCTTGCTTTAAAACATACACAAGACATTTAATAATTAATGAATGTTTAATATATAGAGGTCTCCTTTTAATTTATGACATTTTCACCTTTAAAGTGTTACTACAGTGAATTACATTGATAGAATTTTAAAATCTTAGTCTAACTTGCATTACTAAGAAGACCTTACTTACCCATAATATATTTTTCTGTTACTAGGTTCAGCTTGCTAGTATTTTGTTAGGGTTCTCCATTATGTTTACACTGAGACTGGCTGGTCATTCTCCTCTCCTGCATCCCCTTGCTAAGCTTTAGTATTGATTTAGTCACTGTTCCTCATTTTAATGTGTGCTGAAAAGGTTTGTGTGAAATTGGAATTCTGCCCTTTAATGTTCATTAGCAATTGCCAGCAAAACTATCTAGCCTACTGACTTCTATCGCTTTACTCAAAGGATCAGGTGATGATTAATTATTTGATCAAGTTTGCATGTGTCTATTTGTTTTCCTGAGAAACCACTTTGAAGATATCAATATGTAATATAACAACCATTATTCATTTCCTACCACTTTGTCTATAATTCAGTATTGCTTATATTGTTCTTATGTTATTTTATGAATGGATGTCTGTTTGTTAATATGCTTTCCTTCTTTCATTTTTTAAAATAAATTTAAAAAGAACTATCTAGAGCTCATATTTTCTTTTTCCAAGAACAGTACTTACTACATCCATTTTTTATGGTCATAGAAATATTCATGTTTCTAATTATTAGGGTTAATTTTTAATAAACTTTCTTCTCTAAAAATTTTTCATTCCATATATATTTTCACACTTATTTACAGGAAATTTACATAAAGTCCATTTATCTTTTATATCAATGGCATTTGTGGTTATACCTTCTTTTTCATTCCTAACATTATTTATTTTAACCTCTTCTTCTTGATGAATCCAAGGAAGGCATGTCATGTGGAATATCTAATCAAAAAGCCTATTTTGATGTTTATCGCAGTTACATTTTATATTTCATTAATTTCTGCTTTTATTTTTAAATTATTTCCTTCCCTCTTCTTTTTTTGGGTTTATTTTATATTTTTTCCCTAACTTTGTAAATTGGATGCTTATCTCACTAATTTTCAGCCTTTCTTATTTTTTATATACGACTGAAGGCTATAAATTTTCCTTAGTCCATGTTACCTTAGTCCCACTAATTCCATTGGTGTGTAGACATTATTATCCAGTTGTAAATGTTTTCTAATCTCCATGCTACAATTTAGACTGAGAATGTCACCCAAAGCCTCATGAGCTTAAAGGTAGCGCTATTGGGAGGTGAACAGGTCATGGGGGCTCCATACCACTAGGGGACTTGGTCACACAGAGGCTGACAGCTGACTTACCCTAAGGTGGTGGGGCCTGGCTAAAGGCAGGCCACAGAGGGCGTGGCCTTGGAGGGTGTATCTCCCGCCCTGACGCCCTTCTCCGCGTCTCTCTGGCCACCTTGACCCAAGCTCCCAGACCCTTCCAGGGTATCATTTCTGCCTTGGAGACAGCTCGCCAGGACTGTAACTAGGGGCCAAAGCAAAGCTCTCCACTAAGTTGTGGGTGGCAGGTACTGTGTCTCAGCTTGGAATAAAGCGGCTGAGACGCTCTTATCATTTCCTCTGTACTCGTGAATAATTTATATTTCTTAATTTCCAAACATATGGATATCTTCATATTTGTGTTTTTCATTTCCTATTTGCTTTATAAAGAACCGTCTAGTTGATAATAACCATTTAAAACTTGGTTTGTTTTGTTTTATGACACAGTATATGAACATCTATGAAAATGAACTTTGTGTGCTTGAAAAGAGTATTCATCTAACAGCTCTTGGGTGCAATATTTTCTAATGTGCATAGCATCATACAACACTTTAAATGTGGCAATTTAAATCTACTTCATCTGTTGACTGCTTAGAGCAGAGATGGTGAACCTTTTAGAGATTTCAGTGGTAAGAAACAGCCTCCTCCAGCACACATGCCCTTGGCTCACCACCACTGGCTTAGAGGACGAATTACAACCACCTGCTACACGATGTAACAGTCCATCTCCCCTTTCGGTTCTGTCAATATTTTTACTTCTAAAAATTATTTCTTTAAAGTCTACAACAACTTTCTTATGGTTAATACTTGGCTAGTATGTCCCTTTACTTTTATCCTATCTTTCACTCTGTTCTAGACGTCTCCTGTAAACCGAATACACCCACATTCTTTTATTCTACCTGATAAAATTAAGTGAAGCATCTACTACATATCTATGATTTTAATTCAGTGCTCTTACCTTGTGCTTTCTACATATGCTGTTCTTTCTCCCTTTTCGTTTTGCCTTGGTTTGAATGACTTTCTTCTCACTCTAATCTTTTTAAATCATTTAAAAGTTATTATATATTATTATTTTTAAATTTTGTGTAGCTCTAATTTTTAGACTGTTACTCTAGAAAATGTAACATTTACATTTTAACTTTTAAAATGGAAAGTCAATATATATTTATGTTTTTTTAAAAATAATATCAGGATCTTGAGACAACTTAAATCCAGAAATCTCCTTCTTGACACACATTACTACTATCATGTATTTCATTTCTTTCCTATTTTGTTATTTTAGCTCATTATTACTGTGGCAAATTCCATGTCTGTTTACATTTTACTATATATTTATCACTACCTTTGTTTATTATTCATTCTGGCAATTCAGTCCACTGAGATCCTCCTTTTCCCTGAAATGGATCACCTGTATGTCTAACAAGGGAATAATATCCAAAATACATAAAGAACTCAAACAACTGAGTAGCAATAATAATAATACTATTATTATTATTTTTTAAACAGGGTAACTAAATGAACATCTCTCATAAAATGCCAAATGCCTCCAATGGCAAAAGGTATTAAAAAAAGTTCAACACAACTAATCACTGGAGAAATGGAAATCAAAGCCACAACGCAATATCACCCTACTTCAGTTAGAATGGCTACAGTGAAAATGACAAAGGAAATTGCTGGAAAAAATAAGGAGAAAGGGAAACTTGCATACAGTTGGTAGGAATTTCCATTTGAGTGGCCATTGTCAAAAACAGTGTGAACATTCCTCAAAACACTGAAAAATAGAACAACCTTATCATCCAGCCACCCATGAGTTGGTCAACACCCACAGGAAACAAAACAAACATCTGGAAAAGATATGCACTGCCCCATGTTTACTACAGCCCTATTCACAATTTCTGGGAAATGGAAACAATCTGAGTTGTTGGGATGAACAAATTCTTAAATGTGACAAATATGCACAAAGGAATACTATGCAGCTACAAAAATGATAAAACCCTGTCATTTGATACAATATGGATGGAATTGGAGATAATTATATTATGTGAAATGAGCCAGGCACACAAATACTACTACCTGATGCTCTTGGCCACATGCAGACACCAGAAAAGTTGACCTCACAGAAGGTGAGAATACAATAGAGGTTACTAGAGGTAGGGAAGAAAGGGGGGTTAAATGGGTAATAGTTTATATTTGGACAGAAGAAATAAGTTCCAGTGTTGTATCTTTTAAAATCTGTAGTGGGTGGCCCCCGGGCCATGCCAGGCTTCCGCCCCACCCCCTGAACTCTGCTCAGCCCCTAGGATGTTCCAGGCACTCCACCCCGCCCCTAGAGCTCCACTCGGCCCCCAAGAATCTAATTTTAGAATTTCATCAACTCAAAAAGAAATACTGTAATCATTAGAAGCCATCCCCTATCTCCCAACCCAATCCTAGGTAACTAATAATTGCCTTAATGTCTCTATAGATCAGCCTGTCCTAGAAATTTCATATAAATGAAATGATGAAATATTTGTTCTTTGTATATGCCTTCTTTTACATGGCACACTGTTTTCACATAACACACTGGTTTCAAGACCTATCCACATTGTAGCATATACTCATTCTTTTTTATTGCTGTGTAATATTCCTCTATTAAGAATATGTTACATTCTGTTTGCTCACCTACTAGGTAATGAGCAACTATATTTTTTTAGATTTATAAATAATTATTATAAATAATGCCACTAAGAACATTCATATACAACTTTATGTATACATATGTGTATATATGTGTGTGTATACATATACATATATATGTATACATATATATGTATATATGTATATGTATACATATATGTGTACATATATATGTATACATATATATGTGTATTCACTTCTCTTGAGTGTATACCTACAACGGAAGTTGTTAGGAGACAATGTAACTGCACATTTAGCAGATTCAGATTTTCCAAAGTCATTGTATCATTTCACATTCCCATCAGTAGAATATAAAAGTTCCAATTTCTTTACTCCCTGGCCAACATTTTTTATAATCTATGTTTTTTAATTATAGCATTCTAGTGGGTATGAAGGTTATTTCAGTGTGGTTTTATTTTGTGTATCTCTAGTGACTACTAAACTTCATTTCATGTATTTCTTAGCCATTCACAATGTTTTTTTAATATAATGCTTTTTTTCTAGCTACTTCTTAAGACTTTGTCTCTGAAATTTTGTAGTTTTACTCTAATGAAATAGACTGGTTTGTTTTTATCTTATCTGTGGTACTTTGGGCTTCCTGAATCTACTGACTTGTACCTGTTATCAGTTTGGGAAAATTTTCAGCCTTTATCTCTTCAAACATGCTTCTAAATAGTAACCCTGCCCCTACTCCATCTCTACTTTACTATAGAACTCTGATTATATTTACCCTAGATTTTACTCTATCTCTCATGTATCTCAACTTCTATTTTAGGTTTCATTTTTTAATATCTTCTATTCTGTTTCCTACTTTATTAAATCCCTCTTCTATGGTGACCACTCATCTGTTAAAAGTATTTATTGAGATTTAACATTTATTATTTTCCCATTTCCAGACATTTTATTTGGTTATCTTTCAATGTGCATGGTTTTTACAGTTTCTTGACCTTTATTTACATTTTGAACTTTTATTTATTTAAACATAAGTACTAATGTCATAGTCTAATTTCTAAAGTCTTTGCCTTCTAGTTCTGTTTTTGTTCTTTCTAGTAGCTCTCACTGATAGCAGCATTTTTCCCCTTGGGACTTTGTGATTTTTTCTGTTCTGCTGTGTATTCATATTTTTAAAGCTTAATTTCAAATACCATATTGAGAAATATTTGAGCCCCTGCACTGAACACATATCCTTTAATGCATTTGCCTCTACTACCACCTGGGGAGAGTACCAGTGAAGGACTCCTCGAAACACATTACCTATTTTAAGTTTTTGGATCATCTCATACAGCATATTCATCTAAGATCCAAGTAGGATTATAAATTCTCAAAACTAGCTTTTCCAAATTTTTCTTGGCTCCAAGTTTTAAACATATTTTTCTGGATCCCTTTATTCTAAGTGGAGGATGCAGGGGGGAGTCTTTTCTAGTTTACCTTCCCAGCAATGGTGTAACTGTCGGGGACCTGGGGTCATGCCGGAGCAGGAGCTAGGCTCCTGTTAGATGCCCCGTTTGAATCAGCCCAGCCCTCTTTTTCTTTTTTCTAACGTCCTTGTTACCATGACATCCATCTCAAGGTCACCCATCTGACAAAATGACACTAGGAAGAAACAACCACTGTTCTACTTAGAACACGAGCTCCTGCTATGGCTTAGTTCCGACACATGAGATTGTTTCTAAGTCAGTAGTGCACAAGCACATTCTATGATTAAGTTTAAAAAAAAAAAAATATATATATATATATATATATATATTTCAATTCACATTTTCTGTAAACAAAAAAATGACATGAGCAATACCCAAGGTACCAATGGAACAGTTAAACACAGAGTGTTAAGCTTTACAAAGAATAAGACCCCAATTTTCTTACTAGAAAGTTCAGTATGGAAGGAAATCCCATTTCTAAGAAGTCAGACTATATCAGGAAACAAATGGGTTTCATTCCACTTACCAAATATGAACTGGTAGTGGCTCAACAGAAAATGATCCTGAGAATGATTCTAGGTCTGCTTAAAGGTTTACTTGGAAAGAATCAAAATAGCTTATCCCTCCTTATGTGAACAAAGAAGCACTGCTCAGATAGGTGCAATTCGTGAAGCACACAACTTCCTTATGTACTAATTAAACGAATCATAAGCACACAGTCATTTCTTCATGGAACAAAAGTATGAAGTTCTCTCTCTCATTTACAAACAACAAGAATGAAATATAAACAAAACGAGAGTGAATGAGAATTAGGATTGCATAGAATGATAAAATGCATCAGCATGATCAGCATTTTCCTCAGGCTGGGTATGGCCCCCAAATCATATCCAGTTGTAGCTGAGAGCACAGTATATAGTTCATTCCACACATGAAACTGATTCATCTGAAATTACAGCCTAACAAACTCTGAGCTCTGCACGCCTAAGCAAAGATGATGTTTATAGTGAAAAAACCAATTTGTGCTAACTTCCACAAATAACAGAGTATAAAGCTGGTATGGGGTTTGGGGGAAGGAAAGAGAAATTTGAATGAAATCGACTATGAAATCAATTGTCCAGAGTGGTGTTACTCAGAAGGAAGGGAAGAGCAGACTCTGCATATACCTGCTTTCTTCAGAAAAAATACTGTAGTTTGATAATAATAAAGCTATTTCAGTCCATAAATGTTAAATAGCCAATGGCTTTAAATAGCTCTTAGGCTACGACAGCTATGATGTGAGCTTTATGTTTTTATTTTACTTTTTTTTATTAGTACACCTTTGCATTGCATAATGTTTATGTTCCTTCTGGGGAGTTGGTGTCTATACATAACACATCTTAACTCCTTTTGGCATCCCCTCTCCTCCTTTACCTCTTCCTCCATTTCTTGATTCCCTTCCCATCTCAGAAAAATCTATCACTCTACTTCATGTTATCTATCTTTTATTTTGATTTTTTTAAATAAAATTTTGTGTTTCTCATAGAAGAGAAACTATGTGATAGTTAAGCTTGTGTGTCTGACTTCTTTCACTTTATACATTAACTTCTCAAAGAGCATCTAACTTCCTACAAAATGACTCCAGTAGTTTTTACAATCTGGGTTATGCCTACCTATGAAAAGGGGAGATCTTTCCATCTTCTGATATCCTCTTCACTCTCCTTCCTTGAAGTCCTGTAGTTTTCATTGCAGAGGTTTTTAACTTCTTTAGTTAGGTTAATTCCTATGTATTTAATTTTTCCTAGGGCTATTGTGAATGGTTTTCCTTTTTCCTCATTTCCTTCTCAGTGAGTCCATTGTTGATATAAAGGAATGCTACTGATTTTGTCTGCTAATTCTATATCTTTCTCTATTGTTGGATTTGGTTATTAATTCCAGGAGTATTATGGTGGAATTTTTTGGGTCTTCTATGTATAGGACCATGTCATCTGCACATCTGCAAATAATGATAATTTGACCGTTTATATATTCCTTTTATTTCTCTCTCTTACTAATGTTTTGAGTACTATGTTAAACAGAAGTAGAGACAGTGGACATCCTTGTCTTGTTCCTGATTTTAGAGAGTAAAAGCTTTCAGTTTTTCACCACTTAATATGATGTTGGCAGGAGCCATGTTGTTATAAATGGCTTTTATCAGATTAAGATAAAGTCATTCTATATCTATTTTCTTCAGTGTTCATCAAAAATGGATGTTGGATTTTGTCAAATGTTTTTTCTATGCCTATTTAGATGATTATATGATTTTTGTCCTGGCTTCTGTGTATGTGACCTATTACACTTACTTACGTATGTTGAACTATCCTTGCATCCCTGGGATGAAGCCTACTTGGTTGCTATGTATGATCTATTTGATGATTTGTTGTGTTCTGTTTGTCAGTATGTTGAGGACTTTTTAATCTACATTTACTGAAGAGATTGGCCAGTAGTTCTGCTTTAGTTGGATCCTTGTCTAGCTTTGGAATCAGAGTTTAGCTTTCAGGAATGACTTTGGTGTACTTCTCCCCTTTCAATTTCATTAAAAAGTTTTGAGGAGTGTTGGCATTAGATCTTCTCCACAGTTTTTGTACAATTCAGCAGTGAATTCATCCAGACATGAGCTCTTCTTAGTAGATTTTTTATTACTGCTTGTATTTCACTGCCTATTATTTGACTATTCAGGATTTTATACCTTCTTAGATCAGTTTTGGTAATGATTATGTACATGATGTAAATTTTAAACAAATATTTATATAGATAATAATAGAAAAAGGTTTTGCCAAAAGGAATACAGTTACAGGGTAAAAACTCATATCTTTCCATAAAAAATATGCCTTTTGCTTCTTTTATAGCCATAAACTCAATAAAAATGGAAAATGATGCAATTGAACATTCATGAAAACTGAAGCTGGAGAAGGTCTCTCTCTGTGACAGCCAGAAGAAAGGCCCATCATAATAATATCACATGCCTCACAGGAACTCCATGTGGAGATCGGACACACTTCGTTCCTTGTGAAAATTCTTGTGCGCGACACCAACACCCTGAAAAACGCCACTCTGCCGAGGGAAGCAGCTTCTTTGTCACTGCAGATAGAGTCACATCTAGAAAGTGATACGCTTATTATCATGTAGTTTGGGTTATGAGATCTGTAATCCATCAGAGGTTTATAAGAAAATGTGTTACAGATGCAGAATAAAGAGGGAGACCTAAGAGAGCAGAGTGGTTCCTTTGGCAAGCGCTGAAAACGGAGCAGCTGAAACGGAAAAACTGGGATTGGTAGATGAAAGTTATGTTAGACTAGGAACCAAGCCTTGTACAGAAAGAGGATTGTTTTTTTGGAAAAACAATTATTTATATGGTAATATCATTTTAAAGGATTAATAATGTCCCTGAAAGTAACTGATGCCTTCCATGGCTTCCTAAATATAGCTCTCAAGGTCTGATGCCCCTAAGTCTCTGGAGCTGGGATAAGAACTAGAGATTCCAGCAGAGGAGACCTGCACAAGTCAGAAGGTGTCCAAGACCTGTCTGGGGGACAACACCTGCGAGCTACCGAGCGTCAGTCCTAACTTCACAATGGAGACTCCAGAACTCTACTTTTATATCTTTGCAGCCCTTCCTCCACCCTCCCAAAAAGGTGATGACCTGGTTTTGCTATGATGTCATATTTACAAACACATTTAAGTCTTGACTACTACTTAATTCAATCATAGAAATTTCAAGAGGCTCTACAAGATCCAGTCATCTCAGGATCAGAACTGTAGTGCATGGTCTTCTACTTGACTACTTAAAATATTTTTCTTCCCTCTAACCTACATGCTGTATTCATTACAAGAATGAGTGCAAGTAGCATTCATAGGCTTAGGTAATGAATGCTGTTTGCCTTTCAAAGTGGGATAATCTTTAAAAATCAAGTAATGTGGGGCTGGGGATATAGCTCAGTGGAATAAGCGCTTGCCTAGCAAGCGCAGCGTCCTGAGTTCAATCCCCAGTACCGCAAAAAAAAAAAAAAAAAAATCAAGTAATGTAATGAGCTGTAAATATTCTGGTTCAAGTCAGTAAAAGCATTTTTTAATGGAGAAAATATACAAACTCACTTTTACTAGTATTTTACTACTAACATTTATCAGCCTAAGAGACATCTATATGACATAAAAACTCATTTTAATTTGTACTTCTTAGAAATCTATTTTACATATCACTGTAAACTTTATTATTATTATTATATTTGGTTATTCTTATTTAAGAATAATGTTTAAAATCATTAGCTACTTTTTGAGCCAAGCACTTGAACAGCATTATCTCATTAAATCCTTATTTAATCCCCCTGAACCACCCTCTAAATCTGGCAGCGCTGAGCTCATTGTACAGAGGAGGAAAGTGTGGATGAGTAACTAGTCACTCCCCCACAGCCACGTGGCTCGCAAAGGTAGGCTAGAGATTTGCTGAGATCTGCGTTCGTCCTCAGCCTTACATTGTTTCCACCTCACCCCACTAGGAGATCCCCTTGAACATTCCTCAAGTCTGACCACTTCTGTAACAAGCCATTAAAAGTTAAATCTAACCCAAGGATTGATACTGTCTCAGACAAATGTGGGCTCATTTGCTTTATAAAGACTGTATAATGCATTATTTACTTGGACACAGTCCATGATGAAGGGAAGAGTTTACAAAATTTCTGGCATTTCCAACTTTAAAAAGATTTAAAAATCAGTCTCTCGTTGTTGAATGACAGAATAGGGAGGAAAAGCTTCAGCCAAACAATAATTCCCTGAAACTTCTTGACTTCACTCATATCTGTCGCTCTGGTATTCATTCCCAGAGTAATCCAGGCACTGCCTGCAGGTTACCCCAGGCCACCCTAACTCTGTATTTGCTCAACTCTCAGAGAGAGAAGAGCTATATAAAATAAGAAACCAGAAGAAGAGAACTGAGCAGGGAACTCCACTAGGCCTTCTCTCCTAGGCTCCGAAGGAAACAGTTACTTTCAAATCCATTGGACCGTCTGCTTGTATCTCTAATCTCTACACTTTCAGTCATAATCTCAGCATCTATTTTAGAGATGGAAGCTTGGCAGAGACAAACACAGGTTTTGGTCTTTGCCCTTACAGAAACATACATGCACATACACACATACATAGGTGGTGAAGTAAATACTGGGTATTTTTAGCTCCTCTACAATTTGAAAACTCTGCATGAGTATGCATGTGTTTCACAGCTAAGACAAATCTTTTAAACATTTTCCCCAACACTTTCCCACAGAAGTTTGCATCACTCCAACTCTGCCACATTTTTATAAGGCAACAAACAAGATTAAAACCTGGAACAGGGACATTTAAAAGTGATTAAAAAAACATTTTTAAAAACTTGATATGGTTATTATTTTGAGAATAAAAGTTTAACACAAGATTAGATAAAAGGATCTCAAAAAAGATAAACTTTTTTCAAAAAGGATCTAAGTCTCCAGAGATCAATTTGGGATTACTCATAAATTTGACTGTTATGCATATGTAAAAGTAATATTCAAGTGCTCACTCCAGTTATAGTCCAAAGTTTAATTTTGAAAACTACAGGGGCCAGGGATGTAGCTCAGCAGCACAGCCCCTGCCTGGCAAGCAGGAGGCACTGGGTTCGATTCCCTGTTCAAAAAAAAAGAAAAAGAAAAAGAAAACTACAAACCAATTCTTCAAAAATGTCAGTATTAATATGTTAGAGCAGGGAACCCTAATACTATTTTATAAATATTCCACAGCAATAACAATAATAAACCAACTCAGTGGTGGAGGTTGTTTTCTTATCCTTATTTCGTGGAAGAAGAGACTGAGGCATAGGAAGATTGAAAGTACATGGAAGTACTTTCAAAAATTGGAAGTACATGGAAGAATGGCAAAATTAAGTACTAAAACCAAAATGCCTTAATAACATTGAAATGATTTAATCTGGCTCATAAGAGCAACACCATTTGAGACAATCACGTTCTAAGGATGGGAAAGAAGCTTGGCAACTTAGCAAGGCAAAAAAAATGAGCAAACTTTAGAGAACTAAGAATATGAAAGAAAAGGAACAAAATACGTTCATTCCTGAGAGAGAGGAATAGCAAAGGAACCCATTACAAGAGCCTGAACATCACGGTAAGTAGAAATCCTACCAAACGTTTTCCTTAATCCTTTTTTGGAAGCTGTATTTCTGAACTAAAAATCTTCTACATTATTCTTTATTGTCCATATATTTCATGATATTACATAAAGCAGATCATGTGGTATTTGGAAGAAGTATGTATGCAAACCATAACTTTCCAGTCACAGTAATAATAGAAAAGACTATAACTCCGGGCCATACCTTGGTCTTCATAAACTTGGAGTGACTTTTGTAAACCTCTATTTGTTTGATCTCTTCTTCACGGTCCTCAGTGTTCAGCACACCATTGGCTTTTAACATCTGGATCTCATCCTCAAGATCCCTTATGTTTCGCTCCAATGAAGCAATTTTTGTGTCCTTTTGGAAAAATGGAAAGAAAAAGAAAGAACACTTTTATCAACAATGTTTAAACAGAATTTAAGAATCTGATTTTAGTAGTGAGACATTCACTATGTTGTAGGCATAGTTCTGAATTCAGAACAATTTACTTTTTCTATTTCTGAGGATCAGCACTGAAATGACTGCATTCCCAATCAAGTATTATGGGCATTATTATCGGTATTGTGTCAACATAATACCAAGAATTACACAGATATGTTTCACAAACATGCAGAGTCACATTACCAAAGCAATAGTCCCAAAAGAAATCTAAAGTGTCAAAAAAACAAATCTACAATTTAGGATACACTGAAGCGTGGAATTTTTGGTGTCTGCTCATAAACATAAAAATTGTTCACTCACTGTATATGTCCTGTGGCTGGTTTTATAAGACATGCTTGGAATTTGACTCTAAGAAATTCAAACCTATTAGTAAGGAAAAGAATTCTCATCTAAAATACAGACATAAGTGAAATTAAATTACTGAATACTGACTTAGTATGACTGATACACTAAATATTGAAAATTTCTAGCAACTGGAAATAATATATCACAACAACACAATTTACTTGGCAAGCAGTCAAGTCCCTATGTGACAAAAAACACGACTACCTTGCACAGCATTTCTAACCTATTGATTTACAGATCCAGAAACCTAGATATATTACATTCAGATGTGGGATTCAGAAAAAACAACCAATGACAGACTAGACACAAGAGAACACATAAGAGATGATGCATTAGAAGGCAGAGAAGATGGAGCTTTTATGGAGCAACCAAACACACACACACACACACACACAAGGCTTCCTCAACTTCAAGAATTCAACTCAAAGCAGCCTTAGAATGAAACATACCAAGGTCTGACTTTAAGTTTTCTCATCATCACCATTTACCTGATTTACTGCAAATATTTAAGGAGCTTGTATTAAATTTGCCATTGAATGTCAGTGAAAGCAAGCCACCAACTGTTTTCCTTAAACTAAATACCTTATTTTACTACAATCAGAAAGATGAAGAATTCCAAAAGTAAACACCATGAATGGGCTACTTTACTTATAACTAACTCATTAAAAAAAACAACAAATGTGATTGTTCTCTCTCTCCAGCAGTTGTGTGGTTTACTTTTTCTATTTTACATAGCATATCTAATGCAGTATTATAACATTATTTTATTATAAGCACTGTCATCATATTAAAAGGGAGAAAAAGAAGAATGGTGACAACTACTTTTTGGTCTTCACACTCTAAGCAAAGTGGACATTTTCATTAATTCTCAGAAAAATCCCAAGAAGATAATGAAATATTTTGGAATTTTCAAAATTATGAAATTCTACATAGTTTCATTTTCCTTTAAAAATAACATATATTGGGTTTTTCCACTTACAAAAGAAATATATTTTAAGTTCATAGAAAGTAGGGAAAATCTCTAAGCCTACTATCTGGAGATAACTACCATTTATGCCTTTTATATAGTGTGTCAATATTTTTTAATTTTAAAAACAATTTCTGAAAGTCTGACATGTTACCAGTTTGGGAACACGGAGGATAATGGACTGAAAGCTTGCCCCGCCTGCAGTTTGTACGTGGAGGCTCCTGCTGCAAGTGTCACAATGACTAGAGATGAGGCCTGCTCATTATAGAAACATGGAAGGCAGTAAGAGTTAGATGAGTTCACGAGGATGGGGTCTTCATGATGACATTAGCACCTTGTAAGAAGACGCACAGGACGGTGCATTGTTTTCTACCCTCCTCTCATTCCCCAGCTCCACGTAAGAACACAGCAAAAAAGTAGCCATCTACAAGTCAGCGAGGGAGTCTGGACATCACAACCCAGCCATGCTGGCATCCTGATCTCAGGCTCCCAACCTCCAGAACTGCAAGAAGGCAAATTTACATTGCTTAGGTTCTCCAGTCTATACTATTGTGTTAAGGCAGTTGTAGCTGACAAATACAGGAAGTCATACTTAGTTATTCATTTGAGTTCTGAGATAAGAGAAGCTCACTATTTTCAAAAAAGGATTAATAATTAAAAAGTGATAGAAAAAGAACTTCAAAAGTTTGTAAAAGTCTTTCCAAATATGTGAGAGCCACTTTAAATCAGTATTTTTTTCTGATTATAAAGTTGAGACACACTCATTATAAAAACTTGAAAAGCCGTACAGATAATTATGATTATCTATATCCCATTCACACAGATATAACCACTGTTAACATTTCTTACTCACTCTTGTGAAAGCCTTAAGATTGTATTATCACCCTACAACATATTAAACGGTACATATTAAAACTCTAATCAATATGATATAGGTTCTCTATATTGAAATATACCCTGGCAATTGGTGAGATTTATAAATATATAAGCACAGTCATTAAGAGTTTATATCAATACAATCTTTATAAAAGTTTAAGTATGAATGCAAGGGTCAAAATTCCTGCTTTTTTTCCTATATAAAATGTCTGGGAATTTCAGACCCAATAAGCAGTGACCATATTTACGTTTGTATGTATAAACATACATAAACCTGTGTGTGCACAACAATACTCTTGCTCTTACATCTAAGACCTTTTATTTTTTTATAGCTTTGATGGAATCTCAAGTTTGAATCATTTAGGGAAGTGGAGAAGAACCTGCTTTCTTATAAACCCTGTTTTTACTCTCAGTCAGCATTCAGTAAGTAATGACCAAAGCTACCAACCTCTACAGGGGTTAAAAGAAACTTTCCACTGGACATTAAAGATCATATACTGCTAAGCAAAGATTATATAGGATGTTTCTTAATAGATTAAAGCTCTGATATGTGTGTGTGTGTGTGTGTGTGTGTGTGTGTGTATACACATATATGTATATATATGTATATCAGAGATAAAAGTTCACCACAGGTTAACAACTATGAAAATGTTTTCTACTATCTTTAAAATTAACCAATGCTTTTCTTCTTTTTTTTTTTAACAATTTTATTTATTTTTTATTTTATTTATTTTTTTGGCGGTACTGGGGATCGAACTCAGGACCCTGCGCTTGCTAGGCAGGCGCTTATTCCACTGAGCTATATCCCCAGCCCCAATGCTTTTCTTCATACTCATAAACTTTTTCCTTTTACCCACAAGTATACAAAAGAAAAATGAAAGTACATTCTATTGTTAGAACCATCTTCATTGGGGCTGGGGATATAGCTCAGTGGAATAAGCGCTTGCCTAGCAAGCGCAGGGTCCTGAGTTCGATCCCCAGTACCGCAGGAAAAAAAAAAAATAGAACCATCTTCACAAAGATCTATTTACTCTGTCCTTACTTATGTTTCTGTTCTTATATAAGAAGTGAGCTGCAAGTTCAACACAATTCATTCCCAAAATCATGAGCACAGAGAAAGAAATCAATAGAACACCAATAAAATCCACAATGCAGAAAAAATATAAAATACACAGCTAAATTACATGGTTTTGGGGTATGCCCAAACTAATATTCAAAACCTCAAGCCAGATCAAGACTAAGAAAATGTAAGACTGAAAACCAAAGGCAAATAAAATGGCTACCATGTTCACCTTTTCTCAACTGCCTCAGCTCTGAGAACTCAGAATTTTATCTTCTCTCTATTAAAAAGAGCTGTAAAGCTAAGATAAATGACTAAAAATTTACATATTTCAAAAAGGCTATGGAAGCTCTGATTTGCTGAGAGATATGAATGCTATATTTCAGAATAGACAGCAAATGTATATAATCAATAACTCTTAGCACTGACCTAGAATACAGGAAAGAAAATTTAAAATATATATTGAAAACATCCTTAATAGTTTTAGAAGACAGAGTCACATTTTACTCTCCAATCACCAAAGTTACTTTATCTGAAACCTTTATACATTCTTGATATTTTAAAACCAATTGCTGTTGTCTTGAAACATATCTTAATTATTCCACAAATAAATAAGCTTTAGAAGCAGATAATTGTAGGCTTTCTTTAGAGATAGAAAAGTAAAATGAAGTGAAGGATACAACTTTTCCCAAAATCCACAGGTTTCAAATGCTCCATGGGAAAGGGATATTGTTGCAGGGTCAATTATGAGATACACTGAAACCCTGCAATGAACATAAAAATTTTTTGAAAATTCACATTAAAACACACATTGCTGTTAAGTGTCCTCAAAACACTCCCTTTTGTTTCAAAACATTTCTTCTATTGTTCTTGCCATTTTCTGAAGCAGTTCTGGAAGTCCTTTTCCATGTCTTTAGTTCTGTTGTTCTGGCTGCCTTAATATCCTGAATTAAATCAAAATGCTTACTTTCCATGGTCATTTTGACTTTGGATAAGAACCAGAAATCACACAAGGCCAGATCTAGTGAGTCAAGCAGATGAGGACACATTGCTTTTATCTGATCAATATTGCTGTAGCAGAAGTGATGTGTGATACCAAGCCCTATCATGATGGAAGATGAAACCATTTTCCCATTCCCAGGCCATTTTCTGTATGCATCATTTCTTAAACATTCTAATAGTCCCTTATACCAGTGAGAATTCACTATGATATTCCTGGATACAAACTCAGCGGGCACAATTCCATCAAAGTAATACATCTAATCAACATCACCATGACACTGTATCTTGATTGATGCACTTCTTTCTTACATGAGGAAAACTGAGTGACTTCCATTAAGGACTTTGAACCTTGGTCTCAGAATCAGAACCATAGATACAAGGTTATCTTCCAGGATGACATTTCTTAAAAATCTGGAATTGGAAGTAGAACAGTCACACAATTTCAATGAAATTGGCAAAATTTCATGTTAACACGGTCTTCATGATCCATGTTTTATGGTACACTTTAAAAAAAAACTTTCTGTCAGGCCAAGGATATAGCTCAGCAGCACAAGCACCAGCCTGGCAAGTGCAAGGTCCTGAGCATGATTCCCAGTACCAAAAAAAAAAATCTCCACAAAAAGACTTTCATTCAACCATATCACACAACCAACTAACTGTACACAAGCTCAAACTTGTCACATACTGTTACTAAGCTTCAATGTGCCACTTCTTCTACTGAAGATACCTGCCTTTCTGTTGGATGGCACTCAGAAGATCTCATGAAATATTTTAATCATGTCACTGAAGCTTGAGAAATGCCTGCGGGAGACACTTTTATTTTTATGTTTTAGCAGTCATTGGAAATTGAACTCAAGGTAGTACAACCAACATCCTGAGCCCTTGAAACAAATTTTATTTTCTGAGACAGGATCTTGCCAATTTGTTCAGATGGAACTCGAATGTATGATGCTACTGCCTCAGCCTCACTAAGTCCTGGGATTACAGGCATGCCCACTGTACCCAGCAGTTGGAGGCTCTTAATGCACATTGGCATCCATGGCTCTTGGGAATGCTACCACAAAATATTCTCTCTTTGTTTTGCCCAAAAGTATTCCGTCTAGTTTTATCTCAGTATTATTAACCTAAGTCAATTTTTGAAAAACAAAATTTGGATTTAATAATTGTGGTAATCTCAAACTTCTACTCCTAAATTGAAAAGCCAAAAGGACCACCTGTACTCTTCAAGAGAAAACTTGCCCCAATTTAGGAGGAGCATAATACTGGGTTCACCGAACCCACCCCTTACTTTCCTACTGTAAATTTATAACTTAGCATGATAATACTGTGCATCTCAGGACCTTTCCCTGAGGGACCCTGGAAGCAATCTATGTGTGTACCCACTCATTATGACAAATGGTAAGGTGTGTGCACATGTGCAAAACTGGCAAAACAATATTTTTCCCACCTTATGCTCCATCTGGTTTTGTGTATGGTTATGTGGGCATTATAGAGGCTCCAGTACACCCAAACCACTCTAGGATTTTTTTTTTTTTTTTTTGGCCGAAGTAACCCAATGCAGTATACTGCCACGTAAAAAGCCAGACTTGCAAGTTTTGGAGGTGAAGAGTAAGTCATGAGATTACTCATGCTCGGGGGATGAAAGTGACCTACCATAGTAACATCCGTGCTGCATCACAGAGAGCAGTGTGGGTGGATGACGCTGACAGCCGCAGCAGCACCGGTGCTGGCCAGGTGAGCCAAAGTTCCCGGGACAGTGAAATGGAGCAAGAGCAAACTGATACAGACACAGGAAGTGCACTCCTCCCTGACGTTATTTTTTACGTTTTGTAAGCCAGTAAACAGCTGATATGAAAATGTTGACGTATATTCTAAGTACTCATTATGTATTTGATTTTTTTTTCAGTGCCAGGAATCAAACTCAGGACCTTGTGCTTGCCAGGAAGGTGCTTGTGCCCCTGTGCTATGTCCCTAGTCTGATATTTTATTTTATTGATATCTATTCCCCTGCTAAGTGTATTCTGTATAATCTGGTAGGAAACACCCGAAAAAACAAGAAGAGAAGAGAGGTGTCAAGACTGCCACATAGGAAAGAAAGCTCAGCACATGTGCTGTCACTTTAAGTGAGATGTGTGTGTCGGGAACATAACAATTGTCATATGTGAAGACGACCCTGGTATGACAATTGAAGCCAACCTTATTTTTGTTGTAGAGTTCTATTAGTATTTTCATTGTAGTTCATGTAGAAATTTATTTCTGATGTTACATTTTAGGATTTGTAAGCAAGTACATAGCTCATGTGAAAATGTTGATGTCTATTTTAAGTGCATAATATATATTAAGATTTTAATACTTTATTTTATTGATATTTTTATGTTCCTGATAACTACACTCTGAATAATATAATGAGAATCTCCTGACAAAACAGCAAGACAACTGAGATGTCAAGTTCATCCTACAAAGAGGCCAGGAAAGAAAAGCAAATGTGCTGTCATTTGTTTGTGTATGGAACGTGCTATTGTCACATGTGCAGACTGCCTTAGGTGTGATAACTGGAGTAAAGATTTTCTTGTAAAGTCTGGTGGTATTTTCATTGCAGTTCATATAAGAATTTGTATTGTGCTTTTTTAGACTTTGTACAGCAAAAAACAGCTGATGTTGAACATGTTGATGCTTTGTATAAACAATAAAATTCAATATTAAATTAGATACTTCATTTTTTTCAGATGCTCATTTTTGGATCTGAGAAAAATGAAACACAAAGAGCAAATAAAGTGTTTGAAAAAATGTTCAACATCATTGTTCATTCAGGAAATGCAAGTTAAAACAACAGTGAGATTCCATCTCACCCCAGAAAGAATGGCTGTCATCAAGAAATCAACCCGTAACCAATGCTGGTGGAGCTGTGGAGAAAAAGGAGCACTTTGCCATGGTTGGTGGGAGTGTAGACTGGTGAAAAGACTGTGGAAGTCAGTGGGGAGATTCCTCAGTAAACTAGGAGTAGAGAGGTGCCATTCAACCCAGCTATTTTCCTTTTGGGTATTTTTCCAGAAAAACTAAAAACACCGTACCATAGTAATATATGTGCACCCATGTTTATAACAGCACAATTTGTAATAGCTAAATCAAGGAAGCAACCCAAATACCCATCAGCTGAGGAGTAGATAAAATTTTGTGGTATTTTTATGTAATGGAATATTACTCAGCTATAAAGAAAGGTAAACTCAAGGCTTTTCTAGATAAATGTACACAACTACAGTCCATGCTCATAACTGAAATAAATCAGACCTGCATGTGTAAGCACCATATTGTTTCACTAGTGAAAGAACCTGAAAGAGTGAATAAAATCTAAAGGGTACAAGAGATATTGTGAAAGGGAAAAAAATGGTCAAAAGGAAACAACTGGGATGAAGGAAGAAAGAAAAGGAAGAAAGGGGAAAACACACACACACACACACACACACACACACACACAGGATAGCTGAGATAGTTATACTATCAATTTTTATTGTTTTATTGAAGGGAACAGTTAATATTTAACTGTTTGGTCAATCTTACATGCCTATATTTGTTTATCTGAGTAACCAATTTGAAGATATCAATATGTAATATAACCACTATTAATTTCCTATCACTATGTCTAAAATTCTGTATTACTTGTATTGTTTATGTGTTATTTTGTAAATGTATGTGTTTGTTAATATGTTTTCATTCTTTTATCTTTAAAATAAAAAATACTTTATTTTTGTATTTTTCACTTCCACTTTATTTAATATCATAAAACTCATAAAATTAAAATTAATAATTTATCATTAGAAATATGATAAAAAATAAACATGGGTCTGTCGAACACCTGTCTGCACCTTTATGACAAACTTAGTGTTATACTCCCAGTGAGTAGGGCTTCAACACTGTGTGATTCTGTCAGCTTCTGTCACTCAAAAGGGGTTTGCTGAGAGCTTGTTCTGACTATAGCAATAAAATAACCCATCTGAGTGCCACCCTTCTAAACTCATCACCTCACATCTCAGCTAACATTCTCCAAATAGTCATGAGATAGGATACTCACAAAATCGTCTTGTTCATACTGTGTTTTGGTTATGGACCGTGAGAATACGAAAAAAATTTCAGGGGAAAATACACCTAAAATATGTTTGTTTCATGCCTGTCTGGAAAAAAAAATCTGAACTCAGTATCTCTTCATTTCTTTCCTCACATTCACAAGGTAATACCTGTAAAAATTGTATATGAGGTTTCTACTCAAGACTCATGCATCAATGATTAGAAAGAGACAAAATACGTAAAGAGTGGATGCTAACAAATAAAACTGAATGTTTAATGTCTATTTATCCAATACACTCAACCAGCTAACTGTTAAACTGATCATGAATATAACATTAGTCCCTGAGTACAGTGATTTTAATAATAAGGATACAAAGTGAATGGGAAGAGTCAAGTAAGTTCATTTCTCCATTTTCTTTCTCTTTAAAAATAATTGCTGAACATGTATTGATTGATAGTAAACTTAGACACAGACGCTTCTCTTATTTACTCAACAAACACATGTAACAGGCACCTACCTGTTGGGTACCAATCACTCTGCTTGGGTGTGTGAAACACTAGCTTGATGTCAATGAGATGAAGAGGTATCCTTCTCTCTTTCATATGGAGGACAGCCCAGATCCTTGCTACTGAAAATGTGGTCTACAGACCAGCAGCATGGTCAACTCAGAGATCTTCAGATGTGTAAAATGTCAGGGCCCAATTCCGAACAATTAAATCTGAATCTGTGTTTTCCCAAAGCCTTCAGGTGATATAAGTCATCTAAATACCACAGAAGTCCAGATGACTGGTCAGCACAAGACTGACCAATGCAGAAGAGACCAAGGCAACTTTACTGCCTAAATATATTTAGAAAAAATATGAACTACCTTCAAGAGCTATCCAACTTGGCACAAGCCTCCAGCAATACTGGGAGTAAACTTTCAGGAGCATCTTTGCCAGTCAAGGAGCCATTACTACTCCTTCTGTGTTTCTCAAACATTATGCTCCCTTTAAACAGCAAGAAACAGATTTAAACTCCCTCCAGGAACTGTGAATACTGAAGTGGTGAGTGGGCGAACATCAAAAAAGCAGTATCCTTTAGTCACAAAAAAGTAACAATTATGTTATTGCTGAGTGTCACAATGTGTTTTCCTCTCACACACAGTAAGAATTGCTGGATGTATTTTAATATCAGGACAAGAAAGAAAATACAAGGACTTTTAAAAAAAAAACAGAGCATGGAACTCATTGTGTTCACATATCAGTCTATGAACCTTGACCAACAAACACAGGGCCAATTTGGTTTAAAGAAGATGTGATCTAATGTTCCGGAAATGTCCCTATATAATTATATTTTATTTACAAAAAAATTGTAAACTATTATTATTGGATACCACAGAGGCTCTTGAAGACTTAACTTTTAAAAATCGCCTAGTGGAGCTACAAATATAACCAAGCGACCCTCGGTCTTCGGCCATCTGAGTAACGCGCTACCTTTAGAAGTACTCGCTGTGTAGGGTAACCAGGCCATCTGAGTCCCAGTGAAGCACTCCAGAAAAAAGCCAATTAAGGCCTAAGACATATTTAGAGGGAAAAAATACCCCCCCAAAATTTCACCTTCTTGAACCTTATCAAATTATGAAAGATGAAGATGACAGGTTATGCTGTTTCTTGGTGACGATGTTCCTGTGTTTCTGTTTATACAGATGATACCGAATTCTTTCTTGTACACAGGCACAGAGAATTAGTCTGTACTATGCCAATTAAAGTAGTTATGGTGCTTTTGTGTTCTTCTCCCGGTCTTATTTGCCTATTCCTGATACAATCTTCATGAAGTCTCTGCCCTGGGTGTGTATCCTTCCTGCCGTTCTGCCTGTTCTTCCTGCTTCCTGTGTACATTACTGATAACCCAGGAGCAGAAGATGTTTCTCTAGTGGTTCTTATAATCTTTGAAGTTTTCTTCTCCATGTGTGAATTTCTTTTTGCTAATGAACATAAACCTAACCACAGAGAGACATAGAGACAGAGACAGAGACAGAGAGAGGAAGAAGAGGAGAAAGAGGAGAGAGACAGGGAGGAAAGAAGAAAAAAGAATAAAGTAAACCAGACAGAATGCCCAGAAAAGTGAAAAATCTGACTCAGGGTCACAAAGTTGGATGTAAAACTTAGTTCAGGCTTTAAACTCCTAGGTAGGATACTCAGCCTTTCTGAAATGAGATCATGCTCACAAACATATTAAGAACATTTCTAGTGAAGTGGGACACAAGCGAAGTACCTATCATGGAATGTGGCCCAGAAGAGTGAAAGGCTGCCATTGTGGTCAGAGCACACGAAGCTGCTGTCCCTATTGACGCCCTTGTTCTAGTAGATGCATGAGTAGACAACAGTAGCTTCTGTTTTTGTTCTGCCCTCTTGAACTTTGTGAGCATATTCTTAACCTTGCTAATCCTATAACCTAAGGTTGTTACAAGAAGTAAGTAAGTGCTAACATGTAAATTTTCTACCTATATATTATAGGTGCTCAATAAACATTACCTTCTCTTATATTTCTTGTTGTAACAGAGCTATTACTTTTTTCCTATCTGCTCAGATCCTTTTCCTTTTGGGATGCACATTTTCCCAACTCCCTATGGCTTCATGGGGTTTCAACTCTGTGACCCTGACCAGAGACAGCACCATGAATCTTCTGGACATTAGAATTAGTCCAGGGCAAAATTCCTCATTCTAGAAAAGTGAATTGCAGTTCTTTTAGTAATACAACATAAATACAAAGGTTAAAAAAATGTCTCACCATCCTTTTGTGAAAGTAAGGAAAAGGTAGGCCATGGCTTGTGCAGCCTCAATACTGTGTATCAAGCACTTGCCTAAAAGATTGGGCCTTTATATGCACTCTTCAGAATTCCAAAATACAAAAGCAAACTTTCTGTCATTATAATAGCAGGGACTCCTAGTGCGAGAGATAACCCTAAAATATAGTAAAATGTAATATTATGTACATCTAGAGGCAGAGAAATCAAAACAGGTAAGATCATCACATCAGAGATGAAAAATCTTCAGAAAACACAGGAATCTAACATAGGGCTTGAATATGAATAAGATCGTAGAGAAGATAAAATTCTTACCAGGCATAAGTAATAATGCACAAAAAACAGAACCACTGGGCATCATGCCTAGCACAGTATCACAACAAAATAATGCATTTGGAGTATGTAATGAGTATGAGTAAAAAGAAAAAAATTGGAAATGAAAGGGGGGGTGAGGAGATGTGATAACAAGCTCATATAATCAAGTTAGGAGTTTGTTCTTGGGTACGAGAGGGAGTCATTTATAATCTGATAAACACAATGGCAATAAGATTTCTTTTATGCAGTTGATGATAAAAACAGAAGCCAAAATGAAAGTTGAGTCTGTAATACTTATGAAATCATCAGTCTAGTGGTAAAAGAAGTATCAGACAGGGCTGGGATCAAGGATAGAGAAAACAATAGAAGAATTTTAAAAGAGCGACTAGAGGTAAAAAGTGATAGTGATTATGGAAAAATCTAAGAAAATAGGAGATAGAATACTTTTGAGAGGGAAGGAAAATCAAAGAAGTCTTTAATATGGACATGAGGCAGTTTAAATGGAATTCTGCTATAAGAACTGGAAATTGAACTCCATATTTGTTATAATTTATATTTACTATGTTAAACCCATGAGGTCAGGGAGAATGACTAGTGACTCAACAACAGGGCAAGAACAGGGAACAGGGCAAGAAAAACCAGACAGAAGCCACATGGGGCCCTGGAACCACATCTGGGAAGTCTCTGCAGAGTCACAGCTCTTTAGTTGTTGACTGCTGGAATACCAGGATAAGGCCTTTAGTAGGGGGCACACTCTGAGGGTATGGTGTAGTTGTCAAAATATTTCACTATTGTAACAGCCAGTGTACTTGTCTGTACTTGTGCCTCTTGGCTGAGTGTTGGACCTGCAGAGAAATTTGCTTCAAAATTGACAGTTTTATGTATCCCCAACACATGAGAGTGCTGGCTAATTAAAAATCATTTTAAATGCCTGTCACACGTACTAAAGTAAAGACTCAGGCTATCTATCATAAGAAATTGGCAAGCATCAACATAAAAAACAAATAAAATAAAGGGAAAATAGAAAATGACAACATGCAGAAGCAAAATGCATCCCCAAGCCCCAGGGTACAAGGCAGAAGCCCAGAACACAAGGAGATAGAAGGAACCGAAAAATCAAACACTGGGCCTTTCTGAAATGATAACAACCTAAGTAAAAACAAACCCAAAACAAAGGTGGAAAATAATCCCTCAGGTACAAAGAGAAATGATGCCTAAAATCAAAGATATTAGGGAAGACACCAGTGAAAGATGAGCTTAGAAAGATGATGGGGACAAAAAAATGCCCAACATAGGAAAGAAAGAGAATCCATGAAACAGATCCAAGAGATGAAAAACCTCCACTGAAAGTATATGCAGCAGCATAAATGAAAGAGAGGATAGAACATCAGCTCTTAAAGACAGAACTGCAGTTAGTGATCAGGAAAAGAAAGATATCTTAAAAGTAGCAAGAGACCATGAAAAATCAATCCAACAGCTACAACAGGATGCAACGAAGAATAACATAAGATTGACTGGGGTCAGTGAGAAAGCTGGAGACAGCACAAATGATTTTTTTAAAAACTTCCCACAGAAATAAAAGCAGAAAACTTCCCAAGAGTGGGAAGAGTAACATACAAATAAATAAAGAATACAGAACTCAAAACAGACATGACCAAAATAAAACTACACCAAGACATATAATAATCAATGTTGCAGAAGTTCAGCACAAGAACAGAAGATTAAAAGCTGTTAGAAAAAAAGAAACAGATCACCTACATAGGAAAGACAATCAAAACCACAGAATTCTAAACACAAACCCTCAAGTCAAGAAGAGCTTAGAGTGAGGTTTTTCAAGTTCTAAAAGAAAACAACTCCCAACCCAAATTGATATACCTTGCAAAAATGCCTTTCAAAATTACTGGAGAAATAACATACTTCTAAGACAAACAACTGAAGAAATTCATGACCATCAAACCAACACTACAAAGAGTAACAAAAGATATTCTAGATAGACATAAAGATGACAAGTCTAAGAACAACAACAAAAAGAAAACAACAGACAGGGCAAGCAGTTAAACAGAGGGGAAAAACTGGGAACCAACAAAAGGAAAATATCATGACAAAAATGTTGTAATCATGGGTTTACAAGGGGCAATTTTTAGTACAGCACACATAAGGTAGATTGTTTTATAATATGACTCACCTAAAGAGTCATATACAAAGAGAGTACAGGAAATCTGTCCAAATGAGGGCCTGGTTCCCAAGGCAATGTCCTACATGGCTCCAGCAGAAGACCTAGAGCCCATAACGATGCCACCCATGAGTATAACTGGAGGCAAAGAGCCCACAACAATGTCTCATGCAGGCATGGTTCAAGGATCTGTGCTGGAAAGGCCCTATGGTCAGCGGTGGAATCTAGAAAGTCTGTGACGCAGGATGAGGGAGCTGCACTGGAGCCAGGAAGCGACATTCCAAATAAAGACCAGAGTCCCTGCAAAAGTACCATGCCTTCCTTGGCAAAAAACAGGTCCCAAGCTCCTCCAATGATGAGAACAGCAGAGACTATATCAGGGTGGCCAATGTGACAAGCTTCTCTAGGACCCTGAACGGAGCACCATATACCCTTCCAAAGCAAGGAAGCAATGCCCACAGTAAAAACCAGGGCCCCCCAAAGTGAATCGTAGCCATTCTCAGCAACAACAAAGTCCTGAGCTTCTCCCAATGATGAGAACAACCAGGTTCATCAGGAAAGCCAGCATGACAAGCTGCTCCAGGAGAAACAACACCCCCATGAGAACCAATACTTCCCTAACAGTGTCTCACAGCTTGCAACAGCTTCTCTTCTTCACCAGTTTGGCCTCTTATGCTGCTGGCAACAATCCCCAGGTATGGTCCCCCACTAACCCCCACACCTAGCACCATGCTGGATCAGTTCAGCTGGGTCTTAGAAGTTGACTACCAGTTGTCAACCCACCGAAAAAGACAAGCCAATACATATTATAACCATCAATGTAAATGCCCTCAATTCACCAATGAAAAGATACACACTGGAAGAATGGGTCAAGAAATAAGATCCAACAATATGCTGTATACAAGAAACACATTTAACTCAAAAAGAAATTCATCCACTAGAAGTCAAAGGATGGAAAATAATACTCCATTCAGCAGGAACTAGAAAAAGCACAGGTAAGCTATTCTGTTTGCAGACAGTGGGAACTTCAATCCAAGAATGATCAAAAGAACTAAAGAATGTCACTATATACTTATTAGGAGAAAACATCAAGAGAAAGAGATAACAATCATAAATATGTATGCACCAAATACAGGAGCACCCAATTATATAAGACAATTGTGAATAGACATAAAAAAGCAAATAAGCAATAACATGATTGTAACAAGAGATTTAATATCTCATTGCCACAGAGCTTGATCGAGACAAAAAAAATCAGCAAATATCAGAACACAACCAAACCTGACAACAAATGGTTTTACTACATGTTTTCAGAGTGTTCCACCAAACATGATCAGAATACATATTCTTCTCATCTGTATATGGGATGTTCTCTAAAATAGATCAGATTTTAGCCTGCAGAACATGCTTAAGTAAATGGAAAGGAATTAAAATTATTATACAATGCATATCATCTGACCATAGTGCAACAAAATGGGAAATTAATGGCAAAAGAAACTGTAAAAACTCCATAAACACATGGACATTAAATAACCCCCTCCTGAACAACCAATGAGCCACAGAAGAAGTTAAAGAAGACATTAAACAATATCTACAACTAACAAGAAAGCAAGATACAACATACTGGAACATATGGGATGCAAGGAAGGCAATAATAAGAGGGAAATTTATAGCAGTGAATTCTCACATCAGGAAAACAGAATGAGCAAAAATAACATAATGTTGCACCTCAGTCTTACTTAAAAAGAAGGGCAAGACAAGCCCAAAGCCCATATAAGGGAGGAAATTATAAAGATTAGAGCAGGAATTAACTCAATGGAGACCAACAAAACAATACAAAATGTAATGACTCAAACAGTTGGCCCTTTAAAAGAATAAATAAAACTAATAAACCCTTAGGCAACCTTATCAAAAAATGGAAAGAAAATACTCAAGTTCATGCATTAAAAAATGAAAAGGGTGGAAGATGGTGACTGGATAAGCAGCAGAGAAAGATCCTCCCAGAAGACCACCACTCAGACACTGGAACATAGAAACATGAGAAAGACAGGAACGAGAGAAATGTGTACCCAGAACCCAGGAAGGATCTGAAATGGGAATTGAAGCCCTCAGAAAGAGCAAACAAGACCTAACTCCTGGAGGAAAGAGGCTTGGAGGGCTGCCATGGTGCAGCTGGAGGAGGAGGAGGCAGAGAAGGAGGGAGTCACTGCTCCAAATATACCCTCGGCCCATTCCCTCATTCTGGTACTCACAGCTTCAGCTTCAGGGGCCCATATTCATGGGAACCTTCCAACTTGGCCAGAGGAAAGCAGAGTTCTGAGAGCTGGTCCAAAACCAGAGCAGAGAAAGCGCAGCCCAGAAAAGAGGCAATGGCTGTCAAGAGGTGGTGTCAAACCCAGTGTGAGGATGAGAAGTTACAACAGCCACTAAAACAGAATCCCCACTCTGCAGCAACCTTTCTAATCAGTGCCTGGAGGCAAGGTGGAGTCAAAGCAACCAGTACACAGCCCACCACACCCAGCTCTACACCTACCCTGAGGCTGTAGCCTCCTACCTCTCAACTGTGTGAGCAACTACCAGCAAACTGCAGCAGAGAGCAGCGGCAGTGACCCCAGGGCCACAGCAATTCCCAGGGATCCAGCCAAAGAACAAACAGAAACTGGAGCACAACAATAAGAGAGAGCTACAGATGGAGGTGAACCACACAGCCCCACACCCTTCTCACTCCAACACCAAGCAGGAAGCACCTTGAGTCTTGGTGGCCCAAGCACTCAACATATGTCCCTGACAGCAACAGGCAGAGTCCACAGGCTTCAGGACTGACTCTAAACTACTAATATGATCATCAAGAAAGACTTCATACTGCTTGCATGTATGAACCCATAGTTACAAATTACATGAAAAGTAGTACTCCTCGAGTCCGAGAGACAACAACACACTCTACACAGCAGACCCAAGAAAATCCTCCAATTCTTTGCTACAACTAATAACTAAACTTAGTAAACACCCTGCACTACCACAGTGAGTACGGGTGAGGAGACCTCATGCCACTTGTGCCCAGCATCGTAAGTGCACCCAATGTCCAGGTGCAAGAGGTAGGGAACGCAACACTGGAGATTGAGAGGTGGGAGGAGGTAAAGAACTGGAACTAGGGTGTAAACCCAGTTCTCTCGCTGGGTAAGGATAGCCTCCAAAGAGTCATAGGCGGCCTGTAGGGAGACACTAGTGGCCTATAAGGGGACCCTGGGGGCCTGACAGGGAGCTCAGTAGCTCCCTCCAGGCTACATAACAACCCTGAAGACCTGGACTGGGCCTCTGGCAGTGTGGCAACAGGGGAGAGCCTGGTGGTCTGCAGGGGCAACCCCATGGACAACACCAGGCCCCTGACAGTGTGATGACAGGGTGAAGCCTGGCAGTACACTGGGGAAACCTTGAGGACTCAACCAGGCCCCCAGCAGCACAGCGATGGGACAGAGCCCAGCGATCTGTGGGGACTATCCCATGGACTCAACCAGGCTCTGGGAGCACCTCGACAGGGCAGAGCCTGGTGGTCCTCAGGGTTGACCCCGAGGACTCGACCGTGCCTCCAGAAGTGCTGTATTGAGTCCAAGCCAGGTGGTTGCTGGGTAACCCTGCCGACTGGACCAGACCCCCGATGGCCTTGAGACCTTGTCAATGGAGCTTTACCATAGTGAACCTGGTTCCCTACCTGTCTACTGTCTTTGAGGATGGGTGCTTTTCCACCTCCTGCCATAGCAATTTGTCTACACCCACACTTGTTACACCACAATTTGAAGCAGCCATGTCTTTTCCCAATGTGAGAGCCCAAGGAAGTAAATAAACCAAAAAGTACAGTTATTATCAGAGGGAAGATGACTGATTGGGTGGTAGAACAATGGAGATGAGGGTGGAGAAAAGTGATTAATCGAACAGGCCATCATCTATATAACTGAGTAACAAATGTGAAGATAACATTATGTAATACAGCATCCAGTGTCAATTCCCTACTATCTTCTCTATAATTTTGTATTTCCTTTATTGTTTTTCTTTTAATTAATGCAAAGATAACATTATGTAATGCAACACCCAGTACTAATTACCTACTATCCTCTCTATAATTTTGTATTTCCGGTATTATTTTTGTATTATTCTGGTTTATATGTCTCTAACAAATGCAAAGATAACATTATGCAATACTGCATCCAGTGCTAATTCCCTACTATCTTCCCTATAATTTTGTATTTCCTATATTGTTTTTGTGTTATTCTGGTTTATATGTCTCCATTATTTTGTCTTTAAAATAAAAAAAAAATGAAAAGGGTGAAATCACTACAGATTCTATGGGAATTGAGAAAATCATCACTATCTACTTCAAAAATCTTTACTCTCACAGGATGAAAAACACAGAAGAAATGGACAGATTTCTAGATACATACGAATTACTAAAGCTGAACCAAGAAGACATAAAAATTTTAGGGTTGGGAATATAGCTCATGACACAGCACCTGCCTGGTAAATGCAAGGTTCTGAGTTCGATTCCCAGTACAAAAAAATTCTGAATAACTCAATGTCAGTTAATGAGATTGAAAATATAATTAAAAACTTACCAACAAAGAAACGCCCAGGTCCTGATGGACTCACTGCAGAGTTCTACAACAAATTTAGAGAAGATTTAATGCCAGTACTCCTCAAACTCTTTAATGAAATTGAAAAGGAAGCAATACTCTCTAACTCATTCCTGGAGGCAAGTTTTACCCTGATAACCAAAACCAGAGAAACGGCCAACTGAAAAAGAAAACAACAGGCCAATCTTCTGATGCGAAAATCTTCAATAAGATATCAGTAAACAGAATGCAGCAAATCATCAAGAATATTATATGTCATGACCAATTTGGGTTCATCCCATGAATGCAGGGATGGTTCAACATATACAAATAAATAAATGTAATACACCATGTCGACAGAGCCAAAAACAAAAACCACATGATCATCTCAATACATGCAGAAGAGCTTTTGACAAAGTTCACCATTCATTCAGGATAAAAACCTTACAGAAAATTGGAATAGATGGTATTTATCTCAACCTGATAAAAGCCATGTATGAAAAATCAACAGCCAACATCATATTAAATGGACAAAAACTGAAAGCTTTCACGCTAAAATCAGGAACAAGACAAGGATGTCCACCATCACAACTTCTTTTCTATATAGTTCTGGAAACACTAGCCAGATCAATTAGAGAAGAGGGAAAAATAAAAGAAATGAGGATAGCAAAGGAAGAAATGAAATTATCATTCACAGATGACATGATACTCTACATAGAAAAACCCAAAAACTCCTCCAGAGGACTTCTAGATTTAACAACCAAATTCAGCCCTATAGTTGGATAAAGTTAATACTCAAAAATCAATAGCATCCTTGTACACAAACAACAAACTCACTGAGAGAGAAATTAAGGAAACACATCCTTCACAATAACATCCAAAAAAATGAAATACTTAGGAATCAATCTAACAAAGGAAGCAAAAGACCTATACACTGAAAATTATAGTACTCTGAAAAAGGAGACTGAAGTAGATATCAGAAAATGGAAAGATAGCCCTTGCTCATGAATAGGAAGAACCAACATAGTGAAAATGGCCATACTCCCCAAAATGTACTACAGATTCCAATTGTGAGCATACCATTAGCATACTTCACAGAACTAAATAAAATTTTCCTGACATTCATTTGGAACCAGAAGAGACCTAGAATAGCAAAGGCATTCCTGAGTAACAAAGGCAAGGCAGGAGGCATCACAATCCCTGACTTGAAATTATACTACAAAACTACTGTGATAAAAGCAGCATGGTATTGGCCCCCAAAACACATCTGAGGACCACTGGAACAGGTTAGAAGATGCAGACACAACTACAAAACAAACTCCATCTCATTCTCTTTGACAAAGGGGCCAAACATGTTCACTGGAAGAAAGATTGCCTCTTTAATAAATGGTGCTGGAAAAACTGCCTCTCTACTTGCCAAAGACTAAAACTAGATCCATGTTTATTACCATGTACTGAAGTAAAAATGGATCAAAGATCTAAGAAAACAGAAACACTGAATCTACTGGAAGAGAAAGTAGGTAGAAATCTTAAAAACATAGGTGTAGGCAGAGAGTTTATGAACAAAACTCACACTGCACAGGAAATACCCCAAAGAAACAATAACTGGGATCTCATCTATTTAAAAAGCTTTTGCACATCAGCACAGTGAAAAGACGACTCACAGAGTGGGAAAAAATTTTAGCCAACACTCCATCAGACAAAGGACTTATATCTAGAGCATATAAAGATTTTTTAAAAATCAGACCCCCAAATTTAAAGACTCAATCCAATGGACATCTGAGATGAACATGCTCTTGTCAGATGAAGAAACACAGATAGCAAATAAATATATGAAAAATGTTCAACATCCTTGGTCATTAGAGAGATACAAATTAAAACAACACTGAAATTCCATCTCTCTCAGGAAAACAAGAGCTATCATCAAGAAATCAATCAATAACAAATGCTAGAGGGGTTGGGAGGACAAAGGAGTACTTCTCTTCTGTTGGTGGGAGTGTAGACTGGTGCAACCACTGTGGAAATAACTGCGGGGATTCCTAAAAAAAACTAGCATTAGAAGTCTTATTCGACTCAGCTATTCCCCTTCTGGGTATCTTCCCAGAAGAATTAAAAACATCATACCACAGCAATATATGTACCCATGTTTATAGCAGCACAATTTCTAATAGGTAGACCTTGAAAATAACCCAAATGCCCATCAACCGCAGAATGGAGAAAAAGATGTGGTATTTTTATACAATGGAGCACTATTCATCTATAAAGAACAATAAATATGAGACTTTTATAGGTTAATGGATGTGACTGGAGACAATACTCATAAGTGGAATAAATCAATTTGCATGTGTAAACACTGTATTATCTCCCTAGTGTAAGAAGCTAAAACAGTAAATAAGATCCAAAATGTACCATAGATATTGAGAAATGGGAAGAAACTATTCAAAAGGAAAGAGAAACTGAGATGGGGAAAGGAGAAAAGAAAGAAAGGAAATGGAAAGTGATGTACGTACACACACATACACATGAGATAGTTAAGATAGCTATACTACTAATTTATATTAGTTCATTGAAAAGAAAGGTGTATTCTATTGTTTATCAATTTTTATGCCTGTATCTTATAATCTGAGCAACTACTTTGAAGATAACAATAAGCAATGTACGAACCACTCTTACTCTCCTACTATCTTATTTTGAAATTTAGTATAATTATTTTCATTGTTTTTCTCTATAAATTAAAAAATACAAAAAATAAAGATCGCAGAACAAAGTCAAGAGAAAATACTAAAGAAGTTGAAGAAAGAGGAGGAGGAAAATTTTTCAAACCACTTCCAAAAGCCTGGGGTAGGCTATCCATACGCACAGAACTACCCTTCCCACAAATGAATTGGATGTCATCTTTTATATGTATGAGTCCAAAGAGGCTTCTGAGAATGGCAGCACCTCAGTGAAATGTTACTCTCCAAGACAGCAAATGCTTTTCACGGAGCCTAAAAAGATGTGTATCTGACCCACCTATTTCTCTTCCAGCACTCTTTGGGAAAGGATTGGGTAAATTTCTCTGGCCTCCAAAACAACCTGATTCTACTCTTCCCACTACTTTAACCCATTCCCTGGTAGAGTTTAGTTCCTCCTTCAAGGGATTTCTAAAACATACCACAAATCCTCACATATTCAACCCGTTTGTCTCATGGAAAAAGCAAAAGGGCTCTATGGAATTTAGGCCACTGCAAGTCACCAGTATGGCCTGATGGATGTGGAAAGAGGACCATGCCTTAAGGATGAGTCATATAATGGTTGGTGCACTATCATTACCAGAGCTTGAAAGGGGAAGTTCACATCAAGCCTGTGATTGACTTCTCAACCCTGCTGGCAGAAATGCATGCCAGTAAGGAAATTACAATCCCTGAATAAACAGCAGGCTGGGAACGGAGCACTAACAAGAGAGAGGGAAGTGCCTGCTGGCCAGACAGCACTGGCCAAAAAAGAACAAACAAAGCTAAGATTTAAATACTGCAAGAATGTTGTGTCAATTTAGACTTCCAAGGGACAGTATTTGAGAATTCAAACAGTCACAATGCCATCAAAATTGCCTTGCTTTGAAGAAAGCTGGACACTTAATCCAATCTCTTCATACACCAAATGAGAATAGTGAGAGATGAGGGCGATGGCTTACCCATCAAGGCCAAAGTGCAAGGAAGCTAAGTCACCAGATCATTTATTATGCTACAAACCCCCCGGGACTCCCCACGTCTCTCCTGTACTACACTGATTTCTACCTTTAAAAGCTCTTTTAAAATCTTCAACCTGTAATCTGTGTATTCACAGATAATACTTTTCCCAGAAGTAAGTTTATTTAGTTTCTTCTGAGAGCCCTGTTCAAATCTACCATTTCATCTTTACACAAAAAATTTAATTTCAAATCCAAAAGAGAAGAGATAGAGAGGAAAAAGATTCCTTAATCATCTATTGTATGCCAGGATTTTTCCATGCTCTGATCCTTAATCTCCTGTACAGCTCTACACAGGCTGGAAAGCTGGAGGACAGTCAGTTTTTTTAAACTAACCCTCTATGGAGCCTTCTCAGTTTGGAAGAATATAATGTGTGTCTATAAGCTTTTTGATATTTTTCTTTTAACAAACTTATCATAACTTGCCCATCAATGAAAATATGAATATTTAGGGGAAAATAATAAGAGAAAATAACCCTTTATCTCTTTATCCAATTGACTATCAACATTTTGGTACATTTTTCCCCAAGCTTTTATTTCACATTGTAAATATTATCTCTTTATATATTAAGAATAGTATTAAGCCTTTACTGTGAGTCCAAGTAATACATCTCCAAGTTGGTTATTCTATCGTTCTGCTTTTATTTGAAGTACAGTGGCACCTCGGTTGATGAACTCAATTATCTCCACAATTCTGGTTGTAAACTGAACTGGATGAGGATGAGATCAAAGGTCAACATTACATCTCGAATTTGATTTGGTTCTTGTCCAACTCTGTTTGGGACCAGAAGCACAGAAAGAATCAAGTTCAGAATCAAAGTACCACTGTAATCAAAATTATTGATCATTTCCTTTGCAATATTTTTATTTTTGAATAATAGCTTTATTGAGATATAATACACATACCAGCAATTTAGTGGCTTGTGCAACCGTCACCACTATTTAAATCCAAACTATTTTCACCACCCAAAAGCATATATACTCACTAGCAACTCCCCTAGACCTGCAATCACTAAACTCATTCTTATCTCTAATTTGTCTGTATTGGACACTACATATAATCAGATCATATGTAGCCTTTTGTAATTGCTGTTTTTTCACTTACAATCATGTTTTCAGTGTTCATCCATGTTATTGTATGTGCAGTATTTCATTAACTTTAATTGCCTGATAAGGTTTTATAATATGGATAGACTAATTTTTCATTTTTATTTTATTAATTTTTTTTAGCTTTTTAGCTATTACAAGCAATAGTGAAGGGAGCATTTGTGAACAGGTATTGTATTGATCTGTTTTCAGTTCTGTTGAATATATTCTTGGAGTGGGAATTCTGGGTTCTGCGGTAATCTGTATCTAAATTTGAAAAACTGCCAATCAATTTTCCAAACTGGACCACACCATTTTACACTTGCATTACACTCACAAACAGGATTGCAGCTTTCCCACATATTACCTAGCACTCATTATTGCTTGATTTTTGTTTTGGTTTTTAGCCATCCTAGTGAAACAGAAACTGTATTAATTATCGTTTTCGTTTGTACTTCCATAAGAACAAATGATGCTAAGCACCCCTTTATGTCTTTATTGGTATTTTTACATCTTCATTCAGGAAATATCTACTCAAATCCTTTGCCCAATTTTTAATTGGTTATTTGCCTTTTTATTGTTGAGTCATTTCTCTTTTTTTTTATTTTTTGAGACAGGATCTCTCCATCAGTTCAGACTGGCCTTCAACTCATTATGTAGTCTCAGGTTGGCCTTGAATTAACTGTGATTGTCCTGCTTGAGCAAACATGAGCCACCACACTCAGCTATTCTTTTATTTTTAATTAAAGTTAATGTACATAAGAAACTATCTAGATCATAGACTTTTGGCAGGATGAATTTATGACAAACTAAAAAACCTGGTTATGTGCCACACAGACCAGGAAACAGAATGTAGACATCCTGTCCTCCAGAAGCATCCTTCTCGGCCTTCCTACACTCCACAACCTACCTTCTCCCCAGATTAGCCGCTAACAGACATCTAACACCACTGATTAGTTTTTACTGCTTGGGAACACATGTAAACAGAATCACGTACGTTCCTTTGTTACCTGACTTCTTTCAGGGTTTTCAGAGTGATATTCAATCATGTTGTTACAAATAACATCAATGTGGTCCTTATCCCTGCCTATAGCATTTTATTGTCTGAATGTTCCACTACTTATGTATGCACTTAACTATTGACAGTCATTTTGTTTGCTTCAAGTTTCTGGTTATTCTATATTTACTTAGGTTTTGTACATTTCCAATTAAGTCAGGTCTTGTATAATCACTGTTAGAATTTGCCCCTAGATGCTCTGGGTTTATTAGCACCATCATTGAGTGATATTCTTTTCTAAACTTCACTTTATAATTATCTATAAAAAATGTTTACAAATAAGGTTAATTTTTTAAACAATGACTAGCCATTTAGCTAAATTCTGTAAGTTTATATCTATAATCTATGTTTATCTATGGATTCATTGTGATTTTCTGCATATACAATTATGGTGTCTGTAAATAAATATGGCTTTATTGCTTAGTTTCCAATTCTTTTTCCTACAATGTCCAGAGCATTGCTGAATAGCAGTGACAGTAATAGGCATTACTGACTTGTGCCTTACAGCACAGGAAAAGCTTTTAATATTTCACTACCATGTGTGTAGCCCTATATTCTTGTGACAAACACCTGGAATAAATCAACTTAAAAGAGGAAAGGTGCTTTTAGGCATATGATGTCAGAGGTTCCAATGTACAGTCACGTGTCCCCACTGCTTTGGGCCTGCGGCAAGACAGAGACGCCATGGTGGAAGGGCACGGGAGACAGCAAGTGCAGGGGGAGAAGCCAGGGAAAGCTGAAGTACTCAAAGTCCTGCCCCGTAACCCATTCACTTCAACTGGGGCTCACGTCCTCCGTCTCTGCCACCTCTCAGGAATACCACAAAATTATCATTCCGTGGTCGTCACTTTCTGAAGGCTCCACCTCTGCACACGTGAGACTTTGAGGGCACATTCTGAATCTAAAACAACAAATACATATATGTTTGTCCCACCTTCGTATAGCTATCCCTTTATTACATTAAGAAAATCCTCCTTTCTGGGAGGATTTCTGAATTTCTTAAAAGCTTTTTTTGGTAGAAATAGCTGTTGCACTTATCAAATGTACTCTTTACACATCTATTTAAATTATACTGACTTTATTCTGTTAATGTGGTGTATGATATTAATTGATATCCAAATATTAGTCCACTTTAGAATCCTAAAATAAACACAATTTGGTTATGTCATTTATTTATCATTACATTCAGTTTACTAAGATATTTTGTATCCATGTTTATCCAAGCAATTACGGATAATTTTCTCTTGTGTCTATAGTGGGTATTAACATGAGGCTTGTACTGGTCTCAGAAAACAAGATGAAAAGTACTCACTCTGTTTCTATTCCAGAAGAATTTCTGTGTGAGTGATTTAATCTCTCCCTCAATATTTGGTATAATCAGTATTATACCAAATCAATGCTGAGGAAACCATCTAGACCTGCGGATACATTTGTGTGGGTTTTTTGTTGTTGTTGTTGTTGTTTGGTTTGGTGGTAAACTTTTAAAGAATAGAATCGTTTTCTGTAGTACATTAGAACTACACAGATACTTTGTTTCTTCTATGCGTTTTAACAAGTCCTAATTTTAAATAATTTAGCTATTTACCTAAAATTTCTATTTTATTATCATAAAATTATTAATAAACCCTTTTCTCTTCTTACCGCTATAATTTATACGGATGCCTCCTTCCCATTCCTAATATTATTATTTATGTGTCTATTTTTCTTGATTCTTTGGATTGTCATTTTGTTAATCTACTCAAACAGACAACATTTGGCTTTACTGTCCCTACCTATGTTTACTTCGTATTTCACTAATAACTATTATCTTTATTATTTCTTTCCTTCTACTTTTTCACAGCTTAATTTCTTCCACTGTTTTTAACCTTAAATATCTCTTTCAAGCAAACTGCGTGATGTGCTCTTCCCTACATAACCCTTATACTTGCTAGCCTCCTTGCCTTTATTCTGGTAATTCCCACTGTTCATAAACCATACTTCCCTTTATCAAAATGATGCCAATTTTTCAAGCCCTCCTCAAATGCTACTTCAAGAAGCAGCCCTTGCATTCTGTTATTTAATATTCCTTATGTTCCCATAATAATTTTCTCCCTGATATGTCACGTTGTTTTAGATTTTTTTATTTTAAAGATAAAAGAAAGAAAACATATTAACAGACACCCAGACATTTACAAAATAACACAAAAACAATACAGGCAATACATATATTCAGATCAGGTGACAGGAAATTAACAATGGTGGTTGTATTCCATATTGATATGTTCAAAGTGGAGCATAAAAGAATTTTAAAAATCAGCACCCCAAATTCAAAGACCCAATCCAAAAATGTGCATTTGAGATGAATGCACACTTCTTAGATAAAGAAATACAAATGGCAAATACATACATGAAAAAATGTTCAGTATCATTAGTCAATCAAAAAATGCAAATTAAAACAACACTGAGATTCTATCTCACCCCAGAAAGGATGGTTATCATCAAGAAATCCACCAATAACAATGTTGGAGGGGCTCTGGAGAAAAAGGAACCCTTCTCCACTGCTGGTGGAAGTGTAGACTGGTACAGCTACTGTGGAAATCAGTGTGGAGATTTCTCACTAAACTAGGATCAGAGGTCTGATTCAACCCAGCTATTTCTCTTCTAGTTATTTTTCCAGTAGAAATGAAAGCATCACATCACCACAATATATGTGCACCCATGTTTATAGCAGCACAATTTGTAATAGCTAAGTTATGGAAGCAACCCAAGTGCCTGTCAACTGAGGAAAGATTAAAAAGTTGTGATGTTTTTACATAATGGAATATAACTCAGCTATAAACGAAGATAAATTCTAGGTAAATGGACACAACTAGAGACCATACTTGTAAATGAAATAAATTAGACCCACCTGTATAAACACCATATTGTATCACTAGTGTAAGAATCCAAGAGAGTGAATAAAATCTAAAAGGTACAATAGATATTATCAAAGGGAAAGAAATTAGAAGAAACAACTGGAAAGAGAAAAAAGATAGAAGAAAAAAAGAAGGCAAAAATACATATATAGGTATACACAGGACAGCTAAGATAGTTGTACTACTGATTTCTATTACTTTGGATAGTAAGAACCAACATTGTGAAAATGGCCATACTCCCAAAATTGTTGTACACATTGCAATTCCACAATTGTACACAATGCAATCCTCAGTAAAATTCCACTAGTATACCTCACAGATCTAGAGAAAACATTCCCAAAATTTACCTAGAACCAGAAGAGGCACAGAATAGCAAAAGCAATCCTGGGAAACAAAGGAAAGGTAGGAGGCATCACAAGCCCTAACTTGAAATTATACCACAAAGCTACTGTGACAAAATCAGTATGGTACTAGCAAAAAAAACAGACCTGAAGATCAATGGAACAGGTTAGAAGATACACACACAGCTACAAATACACTCAGTCACCTTATTTTCGACAAAGAGGCCAAATATGTTCACTGGAAGAAAGATAGCCTCTTTAACAAATGGTGCTGGAAAAATTGGATTTCCCCATCCAAAGATTAAAACTAGACCCATGTCTATAACCACGCACTAAAGTCAAAATGGATCAAAGATCTAAATATCAAAACAGAAACACTAAATCTACTGAAAGAGAAAGTAGGTAAAACTCTCAAAGACATTGGGGTAGGCAGAGAGTTCATGAACAAAATCCAATCTGCATGGGAGATACTTCACAGAATCAACAACTGGGATCTCAGCTTATTGAAAACTTTTTGCACATCAAAAGAAATCACCAACAGAGTGAAGGGAAAACCCATGAATTGGGAAAAGATATTATCTAACTGCCCCTCAGACAAAGGACTCCTATCTAGAACATATAAAGAATTAAAAACAATCAGGCCTCCAAAATTCAAAGACCCAATCCAAAAATGGGCATCTGAGATGAACACACACTTCTCAGATGAAGAAATACTAAAGCTGAACAAACATATGAAAAAACGTTCAACATCATTAGTCATTCAAGAAATGTAAGTTAAAACAACACTGAGATTTCATGTCAACCCACAAAGAATGGCTATGATTATGAAGTTGACTAATGACAAATGCTGGAGAGGCTGTGGGGAAAAAGGAACACTGCTGGTGAGAATGCGGACTGATGAAACCACTGTGGAAATCAGTCTGGACATTCCTCACAAAACTAGGATTGGAAGTCCCACTTAACCCAGTTATTCCCCTTCTGGGCATTTTTCCAGAATTAAAAGCATTGTACCACAGCAATATATGTGCACCCATGTTTATAGCAGCACAATTTGTCATAGCCAAATCTTGAAAACAACCCAAATGCCCATCAACTGAGGAATGGATAAAAAAATTGTGGTGTTTTTACATAATGGAGTATTACTCAGCTATAAAAAAGATATTTTTGTGGCTTTTATAGGTAAATGGATGCAACTAGAGACCATACTCATAAGTGAAATAAATCGGACTCACATGTGTAAACATCACATTGTCTCCCTGGTGTAAGAACATGAAACAGTAAATACAACCCAAAATGTAGAATAGATAATAAGGGAAAGAAACTGTTCAAAAGAAGGAGCAACTGGGATGAGGGAAAGAAGAAAATGTACTAAGGCAAGTTATATACACATATGGATGTATAACTGTACTGTTGGTGTTTAATGGTTTGTTGGGAACAAATTCTGGGTTTGAAAGCATCTTCCCTACTATTTTGACCAATTTTGCATGCTTGTATCTGGTAATCTGAGCAACTTACGTGACAACCACAATTTGCAGTATAACAACCAATAGTGAATTCCTACAATCCTGCCTAGTGCCACTATGTATTGTCTCTAATGTTCTTTTAAATTCTTATTTTCTTATTCTCTGTAATGATTTGATCAATCTTCTATTCTTATATCTGGTAATCTGAGCCACTTCATTGAAGATAACAATATGTAATATAACAACTACTGTTAATCCCTGTCATTTGGCTTGAAACCCTGTGTCATTTCTAATGTCCTTGCTTTGTGCTGTTTGTATTCTGCTTTTGTTCTTTTTATTTTCATACTATTTTCTTTAAAATAAAAAAAGGAAGGAACAGTTAATGTGTAATTGTTTGATCAATGTTACATGCCCATGTTTGTTTACCATATGTCACTTTTATAAGATGGGTTACATACTCCCTTCCACTAGCATTCTGAGACTGAAATCTCCATTTTCTGAAAGGTCTACCACGGTTGTTTGAACAAAACACCTATTCAGTAAACAGCAATGTCCATGACCCAATTTCAGGAGTTACATTCACACAAACTAACCTAGTTAAACTGCAAGTAAAGGCTACTGGCCAGTTAGTCAAATGTTTAGAATCAAAAGCACCATAAGAATAATTTTAGCATATGAAGGAAAGAAACCTAACTTTTTTATAAATCTTACTTTTTCTAAATGACAGCCACATACCATTTTTCTTTTTTCTCCATCATTTAAAGCCGAGACTAACCCCCTTTGCTTAGGGAAAGCAGTCAAATCTACCACCACCCCCTTTTACGGAAAATCCAACCCCCCCCCACCCCATTTGTGGAAAACAGTCAAATGGAAAAAAGGTTTTATTTTCAAGTTGAAAGGTGAAATTTATTAAAGTAAAAACTACTAAAAGATAATTCTGATATTATGCTGGGTAGTGCACATTCAAAACATAAGGTTTTGCAAGTTTGAACAAGTTGCCATACTGTTAAAAAGACTTCAGAGCAAGACTTGAAATGCAGGGGAGTTGCAGGCAATGTGCTGGCTGTAGGTAGAACCTCATTCAGAGGCCTGATAACGTATACATGTAAACTGGATTACCCTCAATTAGAGCACAATGTACAGCTCTGCCCCTTTCCAAAAATGTCAAATAAGCATCTCAAGCTGTCGGAGCTGTCTTTATTGTTCAACAATACAAACCTCAGTGCACAGCTCCTAAAGTCATTGTTGACAGAAAAGTCAGTTGAACATATGGGCCATCTGTAGTAAAACCAGACAGGAGTGGAGAGCACAAGGGCTTTGAAGAGAAGCTTATGTTCCCATCTCAGCTGCCAACCAATTAGTTCTAAGGCCTTAAGTAGCCTGCTTGTTTTCTGTAAACCACTGCTTGCTCACCTGTGAAATGGGCAAGGTTATGCCTATTCAAATACCTGTTGCAAGTGCCTGGCCCACATATGTACTAGTGTTCTTATACTGAGGGTGTCACTAGTGCTACAGGTAGCGTTTTGCTGTTACTGATCTATTGCTATTGCTTAGGACCCACAAAGGAACAGGGACATTTTCTTTTTGTTTGTTCTTGCATTTCTGGGATCAAACCCAGGGCCTTGCACATGCTGGGCAAGTGCTCTACCACAGAGCAACAAACTATAAAGGATACAGTGAATGTTCAAATGTTTTCAAGATTTTTTATAGCAAAAGACACATTGCCACTAATAATCCTCAAAATAGTTTCCCTCACTTCAAACACATCCCATTGCTCTTGTCACTTTCTGAAGCAGTTCTGGAAGTCTTGTTTTGTGAGTATGTTTAGTTGTACTGTCGTGGCCGTCTCCATGTCCTAAATCAACTCAAAATGTTGGTCTTTCCTAGTCATGTTTAGCTTAGGGAAGAGCTAGAAATCAGTGTGCCAAGTGCAGTGAATAAAAGGAGCCTGCACACGGCCACAGCACTTCCCATGTTCCTGATCGCAGCTTGTAAAGATACTCACAAAAGAACACTTCAGGAACTACTCCAGAAAGTGTCAGAGTGACGGGATAAACGTGTTCAAAGTGAGGGGAAGTAGTGTGAGGGGATTCATGCAATGTGCCTTTTATTGTGATTTTTAAAAATTTAAACTCACACTGTGTTTTGATCAACCCCTGAACATACCCAGGCAGTCATATTCTTAAGGGCTAATAATCATCATTACAGCTGGACCAGGAAAAGATGGACTTGGCACAAGTTTCCTATGAACACAGCATCCTATAAGATGAAGTAATTTTAATTAAGACCCAAGACAGACCCAAAGATGAATTAAATAAACCTCAGTAGGGCCTAGAGACAAAAGAAATATGGCAACTACTTTACAGTATCTCTGATTAAATCACAGTACTCTGGTAAGTTCATGAGAAGTTACCAGGTTGTGCTTCATGCCCTGGTTTGATGTGAACTCACTCACCCTTTCCGAAGGAAAGATGCCAAAACAGTAGCTCTTGCGTTTACAATGTTATAGTACATCCCTGCCACACCTTGTGAATCTGAATGGGCTTCATTTCACCAAACACAAGGATATTTCTCAGTAGAACCCAATGGAGGTCAGCACCCCTAACCCCAAATAGTCATCTGCCTGGGCACAAACATAAAGTGTAGTCTTTAGTTTTAATAACAAAAATCAACATTCACAATCATGCTGCACTTGAATGCGAAGTCAAATTCTTTCATGAACTGCACAAGTAGGCTTTAGAAACTAAGTGAAACTTAATTTTGTGTTACTAGTGAGTTCTAACTTTAAAAAAAAAAAGCCTAGTATAGACAAATGTTACTCAAGAAGAAATGCACAGCACAGAAATCCTGAGCCAGTCATGTTATTGGAAGGCTAAGTACCCACAATCCTCTGAGCCGGTCATGTTATTGGAAGGTTCAGTACCCACAATCCTCACTTCAGTTAGCAGTACAAATCTGCGCCTTAGCGTCATTATGTGCCTGATTTCTTAATTCACTTAGGCTAACAAATTCACCAGATCATTTATATTTTGGAACATTTTCTTAAAACTCTCACATCACTCATATATGTTCCATTTGATAATTTCTCCTGAAAAACTGAGTTTCTGCTGTAATAGCAGAAAGTTGGTTTTCTTAATGAATATTATTTAAAGTATTCAGCAAATGAGAATGAAGGAACTCCAGGCATTTTCTTTTCAATCGGGCCATGAAGTTTGAAGTTTTAAGTTCCGTCTCAGTAATAATCCTGACCCTAGTATTGATTATTTTTTGTTTTGCTTTTTTACATTAAAAAACAATTAACATTTGCCCTATTCTTTTTTTTTTTTTTGTACCGGAAACCAACTCAGGACCTTGCATACTTTGCCAAGCAGGTGCTATTGCCCTACACTTTCTTCTGTGATTTTTGGAGTGGTTATATGCACTTGACTCAGAAAGGTGGGGAAGGGCTATCTGCAAATAGAGCTCACAAGAAGAAAATCAAGATTTTAAAATATTGAATAAGAGAAAATTAGTACCATCTTTTGGAGCCCCTGGATCAAGCTATGCCTGAAGCAACACCCTGCTTTTTCCCATTTAAGCAAGCCAACAAATTTCCTTTTGATTATACTCATTTTGGATTAAATTTTCATTCATTTAGAAGCTCTGAGAAAAAAAGTTTTGAAATTATTTAACAAATACTACCGCTGTCATAATTCTTTTCTTTTAAGGTAAATCTCTACGAAGAAGACCAAGAAAGTGAAACTGCCAGACATCATCTTATGTCAAGTCCACAATAAAATAAGTTAAAAACACATTATTTCAAAGGAATTAGCATGAAAGAAAGGAAACTGAAAAACACAAGCCTGTTAACTGCCATTTGTATTGACAGTTCTCTGTAAGAACAGAAAAGAGAAACTTAGTAAAGAATCTTTAACACAAAATGAGGAAAAGGCAAAGTATCATATCTACAAGAAACTAATTTTTCCAAGAAACGCACACAGTGTTCCACATGCAAACTTGGAACATACCTGCCAGACCAAATCAGGATCAAAATTAAAACTTCGAGCTTCCTGCAAGAAGATAAATGACAATAACTTCATCCACTGTGCTTCCTTTCACTTTCTTTGAAGTGTAAGAGCACTGGCCTCTCCAATGCCCCAGTGCCCCGCACTGACACAGCACTACACCTCTCAAAATTTAGACGGGTGCATAGAAATCTACTAGACGTACTAGGCTGTGGTCCCACATAGTGCTTAAAGTTAGGTAAGATTCCACAGTTTTTGCAACAAACACCTTTCTCTAATTAATGCAAAGTGTGTATAAAGCATGATTCAAAAATATTTATCTTTTCAATGTTTAATTTTTTAAAAATCATGATGGTAAAAGACACATTAGTCATTAATCAACCCCCTAAATATACCCTCCCCTACTTCAGGGACACTTATCCAGTCACTCTTGGTACTTTCTGACGCAGTTCTGGAAGCTGTGCTTGTGGCTGTGCTATGACAGCTTCCTAAATGTTCCAAAGTGACTCAACTCATTTACCTTTCATGGTCATTTTGACTTTGGGGAAGAGCCAGAAATTGCATGGTGTCAGATTCAGTGAGTAAAGTGCATGAGGGCATCCCCCAGTGTTATAACAAACAAGCCTGTACACTGGATGGCACATAGCAGAAAATACACGGTACTCTTTATCCTAGACACCCACAAAAGAATATTTCCAGAATTGCTTCAGAAAGCGGCAAGCACATGGTTTCTCTTACATGAGTAACCCAAATAATAAATAAAGAGCAAAACAAAAGATAGATAATAACAGATAAGGAGATAGATCTTTCTCAAATGGGAAGGTGACCAAGAGCTCGAGAGGAAGGGGAGGAAGCAGAGGGAGAAGAGATGAAAAAAGATGAGAGAGAGAGAGAGAGAGAGAGAGAGAGAGAGAGAGAGAGAGAGAGAGCAACTCCACACAAGTGCCCTAAATATTACGTACTCCAAACATGTACTAATAAAAAAGAGAAAGCTGTGAGGACAGCAAGTATGTTCAAACCAAGAGAGAGCATTTTGAAGGGGATTAGTGGCAATGTACCTTTTACTGTATTTTTTCTTAATTTATATATATACCATATAGTTTCACCAAACCTCCCATGCAGGGATGTTTAGGGTTCAGAAGCTCATCTCCAATTTCTCTAAGAAGCAAGAGACGAGTATAACTTGTGAGCCCTAATTTTTGTCATCTGCCTGAAACTACAGGGTCAGTCTACTCTAAGGAAGCTCTTTTAAAGATTTTGTCCAGGTACTAGGTGCCACTTTCCCAAAACTAAGACACAACAGGGTTCCAAGTTCTGCCCTCAGGATTTAGAGATCACTTCCATTTGGTAGTCAACTCTAGTCTTGTGTAATACGGGTTTCCAACATTCCCTCCAATTTCCAGTGCACAAAACTGGATGAGATCACAGCCTCTGTCATGAGTTATACACATGGCCAAGGTGATGACCCTCTACCAGCTACTTCCATAACTCAATTTAGGTGTGTTCAGTGTACATGTTAATGGAACCCAGATTTCTTTACAGACAAAACATAAGGCAGTGCTTTTGTAAATTAACAGGCATCCAAAAAGAAAAACTCAGGCTGCTTCCTGACAAAATATATTGACTTTCATGTGTCCTAAAAATGTGTTCCTATGTGTGCAAAGCAGTATCCTTAGCATCCATAATAGAAAAATTCCCAGATTAACTGAATGATAATGTGTATATGTGAATTTGCCCCAATAATTATGTTTTTATGCCTTCCCACATAGGCAGCCTAAATGATATTCTTATTTCCAATGATTTTGTTTTATAATATAACATTAAAGCTAGAAATGGTAAACTAGAATTTTTTTTTTGTACTGAACATTGAACTCAGGACCTTGCACCTCCCAGGCAGGTGTTTGTGCCACTGAGCTATATCTCCAGCCCAGTAAACTACAATTTAAAATGATTTCTACTTTTAAAAGACACTAAAACATAGGCACTGTCTTTGTAATGAAGCATTCAGCAAGAAAATACCACACTAGGAGAGATGTTCAGGTTCTCCAAAGATTTTTAGAACTTAGTTTTCCTTTATTTTAAAAAATGACAATTTACAGGGCTGGGGATATAGCTCAGTGGAATAAGTGCCTGCCTAGCAAGCGCAGGGTCCTGAGTTCGATCCCCAGTACCGCCAAAAAAAAAAAAAAAAAAAAAAAAAAT
>PVLD010014008.1:0-53856 GCA_004027595.1 Dinomys branickii | reverse complement strand
TGGGAATACGCACCACTGAGCCTGACCTGGGGATGCAGGCAGAGAGGGGCCCCTTCCCGCACCTTTAGTCCGACTCAGACTGTTGCATATATTAACACTGAACCTCGGGAGATGGAGAAATGAGATCCATAGATTTTAACCTCAACCTGCCTCCACCACAGGGCTCCCACATGGATATTACAGGCAACCTTCTCTTTGCAGAGTCTGGGACACTCTTAAGCCAGAAAGAAGTGAAATTAACCAGTGTTTTCCTTTGCACTGATCCCCATCCCAGTTCAATCCAGGTGGGGGCTTGCTAGCCCTTCTCACTTGATACCCTGGCCTCTTAGGCTTGTGGACACCTCCTAGCCAAATCACTAGAGTACAGTGAGTGACCCCAGCCTCCTGCCTGTCCCAAGACACCCTCCCCACCCTGACCGTGCTAACTGTGTGTACATATATATTCTACATATATGTATATTAAACCCGCACTGCCATGTCTGCCCGTTTTTGTGGTGTCAAGCATTAACACTGTCTAGGCCAGAGCGGGGGTGGGAGGGGCTGCCACAGTGCAGGGAGTGGTGGAGTCAAACTGCTACATACTCCAAACAGAAGAAAACCTTCCAAAACAAAATCAACAACGAACATTCAATTTACATGCAGACTCCGAGATGAGAGAAAGTTGAAGCTAGGAGTTCCTAGAATGTGGGAGCAAAACTTGATAGTGGGAGGGGAGGGCTGGCTTGTTCAAGAAGGAAGCCAGACTGGTCTGAGAGCGCCCTTGACCCCTAGCCCAGCCGTCTTGCCCATCCCCCTGGCCACTGCTGTGGACACCTGCCTTAACAAACACACCGTGAGGACTCCACTGTTTTGCCTTAAAGGACCCTCCCAAGTCTCACCAGCTCTGTCTGGGTTCTCCCTGAAGAGATACTTGTAAATTGGGAGCGGGAATGAGGATGAACTGTCCTTCCATTTGGGGTATTACGTGAGAGCAGGAGTAAGAGAGAGTAAGTTTTCCTCATAGAAGAACTGGGAGAAGAGAGGGTTATTTTCAGCAGTCTAGTAGTTTCTCTCTGTAAGGCAAAATAATCTAAAAAGACTAACCTGCCCTCCCACTCCCTGTACTGCTGTGAGGTGGCCCCATCCTGTGCTCCTCTGTCTGCAGTGTGCACGGCCTTGTTCTAACCCTGGAATAAAGGTGACTGTACTGTACTTGACTGATTCTAGAATTTCTGTGATCAAGAAGGATTTTGGAGGCGCTGAATATCCAGAAAGGGAGGGGGAACAGTATTTATCCCCTACATCCTTCAACAGAGGCCCAGAAAGTACCCCAAATAGTACCCCACTTAGTTCTCATCTCCCATGTCCAATAAATGGGGCCTATTCCACCTACAACTGTCTCCATCTGGCTGAGCACTGAAAACGGTGATCCCAGACTGAACTCTCTAAATGTTAACACCATCAGAGGGAGAGGGCAGTGCTAAACACCTGTACTGAAAGGAATAAAGAATAGTCCGTCATGAATGAATGGACCACATATCACACAGAACAGCAGTCGTGGGGGAAAGCTTTACTGAGCAAATACAACAAACTCCAGAGTGCGTGGTTTTCAGCTTACTTCATCACCCTACTAGTCAGAGGGACCCAGACCACTTAATCACTACACATTCTCTACCTCAGGAAGGAAGTGCAGTAACTAACTTCTGGTCTGAGAGCTGCTGGGAAGAGGGGCAGGAGGAAGGAGTGTCTGGGAATACCATCTTCTCACTCTTTCCCCTCCTCCTCCTTGGCCTGGGTTTGCAGAATACAACTTTCTCAGGACGCTAAATTCCTGATTGCATCTTGTGGAAGTTGGGGCAAAGAAATAGCAGCAAGAGCATTTAAGAGCAAGAGTTCAACTGGGACTTTCAAACTCACTGACCAGTAATAAAAACAGCTGTTCAAGCCCCAGCCACCAGAATCAATCCTTAAGTTATTGACATGTCCGAAATCCCAAGATGCCATGAGGCTGACAAGCATAAGGTCAAACCCAGGAAGCCCTTCCCTTCAGTCTTTCGTTAGGAACGGTGCTAGTATGCAGAACGGGATGGCTTTTTTAAAAAAATCAAGCAGCTAAAGGTCAAAGTGTGTACCTTCTATCACACACAGTACCAGGAGAGTCTGCCGTGGCAGTGTCCTTCCCGAAGTGCTAACTTCAGGCCAGCCGCTGGTTACAACAGCTGCCCTGGGAGCTTCCCATAAGACTGAAGGACAGGTAGGAGACCTGAGACAGTTGAACTTCTTGTTTTTCCCAACTCCTCCACTGAGACAGTAAAGGGTAGAAGTGAGGATTTTTCCATTCTTGAGCCTCTCAACACCTAAGTGTAAGCCCCTCACTTTACTGGCCACTGGTAAAGGGCAAGACAACCTCCTGTCTTTTGCAGACAGGGTCTCGCTATGCAGTTCAGGCTGGTCTTTGAACTCACTTTGTAGCCGAGGCTGGCTTCGAACTCACAATGATCCTCCTGCCTCAGCCTCCGGAGTGCTGGGATTATAGGTGTGCACCACCACGCCTGGCCAGTGTGACTTCTATATCAGTACTCTTGCTCATTCTTCCTTTAAGTCCCTTTATTGCATTCATAGAGAATATATAGGTATTTAAACTTTGACAATAATTTTAACTTGTACATCCAAGTTTGACTTGCTTTTTAATATATTTATAGATATAAAATTAGGCCTCTAACAGTGATAGGGACAGGGAGATTGCTGCCACCAAATAATTTTTTAGAAAAATAACATAAGAGGTAACATCCTTCCTATTTTTCCTCTACCCCTGCCCCTCCCTCCACCTCCTCAGTCTCCCTCACCAGCCCAATTTAGGGGCTGAGGGGATGATGAGGAAGAGTGAAGGGTACATAGTCAAGTGCAAAACACTGTGGTAAGTACAGAAAATGAAGTGGAGAGGACAGTGAAGAGTGCGGGATGTTTAGGGGCGCTAAGGACTTCTCAGAAAAACAGGATCCTGGGATGGGGTTGCTGGTGCGTGGGGGGGAAACCAAAGAAACTATCACAGACTTAAAAACAAACAAACAAACAAAAAAAAATAGTCCAAAACCTAAACCAAAGAGAGAATGACATTCCTATTCTCCACTCTGGCCCCTTCGTACTGAACAACCCAGTTGTTCCCCCCACACCCCCTGCAAAACAAACAAGGGAGATTATAAAGAAAAGGAAGCCCCATTCCCTACCTAAACCAGTTAATAAAATAGGCTTTCTCTCCTCCAGAAAAAAGGCTTCAGGGAGAGGCAATTTCTGCTGAGTCCTTTGCATCTCGCCACAAAACCCCATCAGGGCTCAACCCCCACTCCTAGGTGCTTTTTGTTGGTTCATTTCTCTCTGGTCTGTCCTCCTGGATGTCTTTCTTTTATCTAAACAAAAGGTCCAAAGTGCGTTTCTGTTGAATGCAAGGGCCCAGGACAGGAAAGGGGTGCCCAGGCAGGATTGGGTTGGCAGCCCCAGCCCAGCCCTCCTAGGTGTGAGGCCTCAGGACGGCATGCACTGGACCCGGTCCGGGCCTTCCTCCTCGTCCGAAGTGTCTGAGGAGCTGGGAGACTCATCAGAGTCTGCGTCTGTGGCCCCAACCCCAGGTTCTCTCCAGCGCTGTGGGATGGGAAAGCCTTATTAGTAACTTCCCTGGAACAAAGACAAGCCTGTTGGGTCTTAGTTAGGCTAAGAGTCAGAATTTTTCTGAAAGGGCCAGATAAGTAGGTATTTCAGGCTTGCAGACCATAAAGTCTCTGCTGCAAGCATTCCATTCTGTCATTGTACCATGAAGGCAGCCACAGACAATACAGAGAATGGGTGTGGCCACCATTTCCAATACAGTTTTATTTTCAACAACTGGCAGTATCCCAACTGCCACCTTGCCAATCCCTGCCCTCAGCTCTTACACCATGACAGTAAGCACAAACGGATCACCCTGAGCCTGACTGGGTCTTCTTCACTCCCTCCCCTTCCTTCTGCAATTAACTTTATGAAGATGGCACTCTGCATGTATGGTGAGAGGACAAGACACCTTTCTGCTGGGGGCTCTGACGGGGACAGGGACAATAGATGGAAAATCCACCCAAGATCACTTGATTCCTCCTTATACTATGAGGACAGGTGCACTAGAGCTTTTGTACCTCTGTTATGTGGGTCACTGCCCCGGGGAGTTCACTTCCAACCCCAGCTTACCCGGTGATGGCGTCTCTGTCTCAGGTGATGCATAAGGAACCAGAGCATATGGCTATCGAACAGATCAGTGTGGTGCAAACTATCTTCATCACGCTCTCGCTTGTTCTTCTTAATTACCTGGAACCCAAAACGGTTGGGGGCAGGGGTGGCAATGAATATGGACCCTCAACCTAATCAAGGCTAGCGTTCTAGCCCAATAAAAACACCCCCTGGGTGATGTTAATCTTATGTGGAGCTAGATTAGATTAGAAAAGGATGCCCAGGCTTGCCACTAAAAAATGGGATGCTTTAATATAGAATAATCCTTCTTGAAGATGTTCCCTTATTCCTATTCCAGGATCAACTACAGGTACGTCAAAGCAGACCCCCACCCCCTGCAGCAAGGCTGTTTCTATAAAGGCAATGACGAAAGTGTAGAGGAAAGTGTTAGAGCAGTACCTTTAAAAACTAGGCAGCAAGTTACTTCTATGACAATGAAGAACCCTAACAGTGAGTGGGTAAGTAGGAAGAAAAGAACTTCAGCCATCCACTTACATCCTTTAACCCTGTCAGCTCAGTGGAAGTTTCAGCTGTGGGTGCCCAGATCTTCACATCATGGTCTAGGCCACTGGTTGCCAGCACAGGCAGGTGAGGGTGGGGCTCAAGACAGTTTACCTGATTGGGAGGAAAGGAAAGCACAGGATTAGGCTTATGTGGGAGTTGGACTTAAAAACCACTACTTACCTTGAGCCAAACAAGCACCCTCCATCAGGGCTGCTGCTGAAAAGGCAGGCCCACCCATCCTGAGCCCAGGTTAAATTTAGGTACCTGCAAGTAGAGGAAACACTGGCCACAGACTGAGAACAAGACTGGGCGCACCTATCGTTTCCTATGTACTGGTCAGGAGTGGCTTCATCCCTAGACACAGCCCAAAGAGTGGGTTAGTAACTGGCCATGCTGATTGCTGCTTTTAGAAGGCTATGAGGTCCAGATGACCTCATTTAGTCCAGATTCTGAAGCTCCAACTTGCCTGACGGGGGGGAAAATATCTCAGGGGCTTTCATTAAGCGGAAAATAAGTTTTAAAAACTGAAGGAAGCAGCAGCTGCCATAGAGCCTCCACAGAAAAGTCAGCAAACAATCACAGTCACTTGGGACTATTTACTAACTGGAAGAAGGCAGATGCTGGGAAGAAAAGGCGGACCTAGAGAGAGTAATAGAGGCTAGCGGACACTTAAAAACCCTATATATCCCAGGGACCACATCCTGCCACCTGCCCTAAGAACACAGTAAATTCAGCTACTGAAGAGCAGTGAGTAACACGGCAGCTTCCTAAGGCCCTCCTCAGCAATTCCAGCCACTCTCAGCACATTCACTGAACTGCTGAAGAAACCATGGCTGTTAGGCTTTTGGGCTCAGGCAGCTTCCCTCAGTCTCAAAGCACCACGCCCCCTGCTGGCCGACATGGAAATATGAGCTTCCCCGGCAGGGCAGGGTGCTTCCGTCCCCACCGGAAGAGCCCGTCCCAGATTTAGCTACTAAAGCATTTTTGGCCTTTTAGTCAGATAAACATCAAATACGAAAGGATAGCTATAAGACTGCTCTCTAATTCAACACAATTGGCAAAAACCTCTTCCAGTCCTCTCTAGATCAACTGCCCATCTTGCTCTGGAGCCACTGAGGAGAGGTTAAGGGCAGGCACTGAGAACAAAGCCAACTTGTAGACTCACAACCTTCTTTCACTTCCATTTCACAAATAAGCAAATGCTTAGAGAAGACTGATTTTTAAATCTGAGTCTATGAGTGAGGCAGAAAGCCCATTCTCCTCCCATTTCACACTTCAGCTGACTACAGCTGATATCTGTGCTTCTAGGCAATGCATTTAGAGCATGAAGAGACCTAGAAATATTATCAAGAGACATATAAAGTTACAGCTATAAGTTATATGTTTATCCATCTTCTGATAGCCCTTGCTACAGACCTGTCCTCTGAGCTAGCTCTGCTTCAACAAGTTCGCAGAATTAAAAAAAAAAAAAGCACAGGAACACAACTTCTTGGTACTTAAGGATACAGAAAAAGCCAATGGCAAGAGAAACAAAAAAATAAATTACATACAGTACCTGAGTTGGAGCTGCAGGGGGAACCAACAGAGAAGTAGGCCAGGGTGTCTGATCATCACCAGACCTGTCTGAATACCAGGACTTACCCTGTCAATAATGCTTGAGCAGAGCAAAGAGCTCTGGCCTTAGAAAACTGGGTTTGGGAAATGCAAGGAATCGAATAAATCATCACAGTAATCTTGGGAGACTAAGGAATTGTCCCTTTGTATCATACCCCAGCCATGCACCCTGCAGAGTTGGATGGGAACAAAAAAGGACCTCAAAACAAGAATCAGGAAAGTTAGGCAAAGTGGATGATAACATGTAAAGATTCCTCTGGTTCTAATAGTCTACTTTATTATATAGAATTGTTTCATAGTTACTGAGGCTGCTGCCTTGTGACACTCACAGCAGGGCAGGAAAAGCACAAGAAAGAACAGGATCCTGATTATAAGGAACCTTTTTAAATTCTACAGCTACTCTCTGGTAAATCTCAAGTCATGGATGGACTCTGAAGTTCTCCACAGCTTAGAAGGAATGAAGAGGAAGAGAGCCTAAGCAGTCAATTTAGACTTAGGGGCCTTGAGTTACCAGACTACTGTGAGTTATCAGTACAATTTCATCTTCCAAACTGACTTTCCTACTTTCTATGGTCTAAAAATCTTACTGTAAAGCTGGGTATGGTGGCACACACCTGTAATCCCACTCAGGAGGCTGAGGTAGGAGGATCCTTGTACGTTCAAGACCAGCCTGGGCTACAAAGTGAGCTCAATGCCAGCCTGAAATGCATAGGAAGACCCTGTCTCAAATTTAAAAAAAAAAAGGGCAATGAGAAAAAAACCCTTGTCATAGAAAGCTGCTGAACACTTTCTTAACTCCGGGTCTCAAAAAGGGTGGTGGTGTTCTATTACATACATCTCAATGGATCCGACCACTCTTCACTCCTTACTCAGTCCTTACTTTTCCTGTTTGCCCTCTCTCCACAGAGGCTGCCTGCAGAACTCAGAAATACAGGCAGGCTGTGATACAACCATGGGTTACACAGCCAGATATTCACCCACTCTTCTTAAGGAAAGAAAATGTAGTGCTACATACATGCATAGTATGTTTATAGTCATTTGAAAGCATGAATTTTACCACTAAATATTTTAACATGTATATCCTAAGTACTAAACATTATCATAGATTTAATATTGAATAGCTGCTATCTAAGGTACAAACCATATTTTGATTTTCACAATTGCCAAAAAAAAGTTGTGATTTTATCTGTTCATCTAGGATCCAGCCAACATCACTGCCGAGTTTACTTATGGGATAAGACATGGAAATATCTTTAACACTGTGTAGGACATTCTGCCCTGAACTGTAGGTCTGGGCTTAGGTATCTCCTCAGGCCAGTTCTTCCCTAAAATCCCCTCCTCTTCTCAGTGAGAGAGGAAGACAGAAAAAGGAAGAAAATATTCCGTGAAATGTCAGCATTCCCAGGCTGTAGCATGGCTTTTTTTCTTTTTTTTTAAGGTGAGAGTTTTGCTACGTTGTCTAAGTTAGTCTTGAACTTGCAATCCTCCTGTACTTGGACTTCCCAAGAACTATGATTATGGACATGTGCTACTGTGCTCAGCTTTACACTGCCTTATAATTTAGCTAGTTCAGCCTCTAGGACAGTTATCATACGTAAGGCACAGTGCAAATTCAGTGACCCTGCTAAAACCTACCTTAATGACCTGAGAAACCAAAGAGCCGGCCAGCCATACTTACCACACCTCCCTTGTCTCCCTCCATGAACTGAATGATCTGGCAGGATGATTTCTCCCACAGGAAGATGTGCCCGCAGTCACTACCGCTCACCACAAACTCACTCTTGGGACCATAGAAATTGACACCTTTTACTGAAATGATAGATGAGGGAACAAACCACATGAGGGCTGGCAACGGGCCTACACTTGTTTATTTCACGGGGAATTTCAATATTCATAAACTCTAAAATCAGCAAAAAGCTTAGTAATTCTTTTCATTTTCAGAAAACCGAATCAAGAGAGTATGAATATATAACAGTTACAAGAATCATACTAGTTCCAGAGACTATTTATATTCTCCTTCGAAGAGCTCCATAGGACAGGGCAATCTGTAGTGCTTAGCAACAGTCTGCCTCATTTATACCCTATCGTGCAACCATAGGCCTAACTTATGCCTTACCTGTCCCAGCCTGAATCGCCCCAGCCCTGCCTGCCCCTGGGCAGCCCTGCGCTGAGCCCCGAGGTTACCCTTCACTGTACTCACTGGTGCCAGGGCAGGGTCTCCTGGTCACCACCGGCTGATCTGAGACCAGAGGTGCATTACAGTTTAGATCTAAAATGTCCCCAATGCTGTTTGGAAGGTAACTGGGCCACGGGGCGCTACACTTATCAGTGATGAGCTCAGTAGCCACGGCTGTCAAGAGGTGCAGGCTGGCTGGAAGAGGGGACCAGCCAGGAAGGGTGCACTCTTATCCCCAGCTGCCTTCTGCAGGGTCTCTGTTTCCTAGCTGCCACGTGAGACGCTGTCCTTCCACCACCCAGGGCTGCTTCTGCCCCAGAGTCAGCTCATCTTTGACAGAAGCCACGGGAAACAGAGGCAAAGAAACCTCTCCTCCTTTACTCTGTGAGCATTGGGTATTCTGTCCCGGTGATGAGAAAGTGACTAATACAAGGTATATACTACAACAGCCTACATGAAGCCTCTAGACTGTGCTTTCTACCAGGACTGAGTAACAAACAAGGCTCTACCTTTTTAAATTAGTAAAATCAGCCAGCAGTCCCAATTAATATAGCTGGTTCCATACTTTTTTTTGTTTGCCAATGGACTGAGATCCGAATAGATTTTTTTTCTCCTTCCCTTCTTACCAGCTCAAGAGAAAAAGTAAAACTATCTAACTGCTGTCTCCAAGTTAAATTATGGCAGACATTTATTTGTTAGTAGTAGAAACAACAACAAAGAGCAATGATTCCCTACCTCTTATATACGTAAGAATCACGTGGAGAGCTTTAAAAACTCCCAACACACCAATTAAATCATAGCTTGTGAAGGCAGGAGCCAGGCATCAGTACTTTAAAAAGATTACCAAGTGACTCAAATGTGCCCTACAGTTTGGGAAGCACAGACACATAACAAAGAAGGCCAATCTTCACTATAAAATTAGGCTAGGTATCACCACTATTCCTTCTCCTCTGCATCATTAAAAAAATCGTTTCTTCCTCCTTCCCTACAGGTACAAGCTTACTCCCCATTTTACGCAATTCAGCACCATTTGCTAAAGACTTACCTACCAAACCATGTCTATTTTGAAATCATAAAGGGAGGAAAAAAATCTATCTATTCTTATACACAAACTGGTCAGAAGCAACATCACTATAGTGAAGATGCTTGAGCCCTTTTCTAACATAATGGGGGAAAACACAAAACCCATGAAAATTCCAGTCCAACAGGGGATAAACTCTCACTGTCCAAGGTGATGCAGCCAGCCTAGCCCTTAGGTAGTTCCTATAAACAACCACAATAAGATACTGCGGTTCTTCAAGTGTGGGCCAGAGAAACCTAGAAGACAGTCTCACCTGTGGCATTATTTCTGTGGCCCTTATATCTCTTAACATACTGGGCCCCATCACTGTGAGAGGAGTTGAAGAGGTAAATGTCTTCATCATTGTAACTGGCCAGGAGCTCTGCCAAGAACAAGAACAAAGTAGTGAAGGCAAAGGCTGAAAAACACAGGGACTAGGAACTGGGGTGTGGGGTGGGGCTTCTTGCCAGTAGTGCCCCCTCCTAATACCCAAGTGTAGCACCCATCTTACTTAACTGCAACAGCAGAAAGTGAAGTTGAATAGGGTAGACTAGGAACACACTGCCAACCCAGGGGTAGCAGAATGCTCAGGAAGATCATGTCCATTAACTCAAGAATGAGTCAAAGGCATAAGAACCTGCTCAGGCAAGCAGTGTGAGATTCAGAATAGGCTCTGCCAATAGTCACGTACAGCATTCTGCAAATGGTGCCTGGTATCTCCATGGGTCATCTCCTACATCCTCCCACTACGTGCTCACCGTCAGCAGCTACTCTGCAGCTGCTCCACTTGGAGCTACTGCACAGTGGTGAGCACTGGAGGGCACGTGCCTCACTGGCTCAGCAGCTCCCTACAGAGAGGGGGCATGCCAGCTTCGGAGCTGGGCCCTGCTCACGTACCTGTGCCGTCGTGGCTGTACACAAGACAGGTGATGTTTGCTTTGGACTCACTGTTCACCTGCAATGAGGAGCAGATACTGACTGATGCCCCACCCCCACCCTCCACTTGTTATACCACTTTCAGGAAAAGGTTTTCCTTCAAACTCCCTTATATCTTCTACCAAAGATTTAGACAGACAGACAGAGATAGTGTGACTGATACAACACCATCTCCTCTACAAAGCAAATCTTAGGGCCTTCCCTTAGTTGTCTTCTGTGTGCTAGCCATTTCATAAACACTGTCTCATTAAGCCTCACCATGATGATGCAAGGCACTCACTGTTCTATTTTGTTCAAGAGAAAACTAAGGCCAACAGGGGTGAAGTGACTGTCCAAATTCACAAAGCTGGTAGGTGGGAAAGCTGGGGTTCAAATCTAGGTGTCTGGCTTGAAAGTCTAAGCTCTTCCCACTATACCAACAAGTCCTACGGCAGTCTTGGGATCAAGTCAGAGAAGCCGGGAGCCGCTGGCCTCATGAATCTTACCAAGTGATGAGGACAGAATTTCTTGAGGACTCCGTTGTTCTCATTCTCATCGATTTTCCTCTGGTCATAAATTCTGTAATGGAAAAAGCAATGAAACGTCAAAACTTATAAACTGATCCCTTGGAGAGTTGCAACTTGATGTGGTAGTAGAAGACAATCAAGCTTCTGGTGAATACTCTTATTTCTATAAAGATTCTCCCTTGCCCAGTTTATTTCTAAACCCTTTCATCCACATACTTTCCATATTGCAAAGTAGTCCTCCATTATATCAGTCTGAAGAGGTTTATCTTTTTTCTCAAATTTACATCACTTAACTGTTTATTTTCACTCAAACAACTAACGTTATTATAGAGCTTTTTACTTATGTTACCTACCCAAAGAGTTTACTACTCAGGGACAGAGACTTGGCTTTATACATGTCAGTGAGCCTTCAATCTCTTCTTGAGGCCTTATTGGCCAGTTCTCCCTCTCATATCCTGTAATGGCTACTACAAAACCACCAGCCTCAAGGCTTCTCCTTTCTTCATTGCCATCAAATAAACTACATTCACTTTCCCTTTTCTCTCCAATCCAAGCTTTGTAAATCTTCACGGAATACATGTTTTTTTGTCAAGTATTATGCTGCGTGTTGGGAATGCAGAGTGAAGAACAAGGCAGAACCAGGCTGATCTCACCTAGCAGTCTCCTCCAGTCTCAGAGCCAATCTCTCCACAGTTGTTCTTAATCTCATCCTTCCAGGGACCTTGTTTTATCAGTTAGCCCATTTCTAACCCTTTGCCTCATCAGTGTCTACTCAGTGTGAAAAAATCCTTTCCTACTATTATTGCTTTTTCTCACCTTCCTTTGCAAATTACTAAAAAGTTTAAAGTACATTCAATGTTTTTACCTCCTTCCATCTTATTTACTTCTCAGTCCATCCCAACACAGCTTTGACCCTAAAACTTTCGTAACTAAACCTTCTCTGGTTGCAGTCATCAGTAACCTAACTGCCAGAGCAAATAAGGTACTTTTTTTTTTTTTTTTTTTGCGGTACTGGGGATCGAACTCAGGACCCTGCGCTTGCTAGGCAAGCGCTTATTCCACTGAGCTATATCCCCAGCCCCCAAATAAGGTACTTTTAAAAGTCTTCCCGTTCCAACATCCTTACTCTTTCCCTGAAACACCACTGTTTCTAAACGTTCAGCCACCACTCTGTATCTGTCTCTGGTCACCCTTAAATGCTGATACTCCCAAGAGTGTATAAACTCTTGTATAAACTCTCATCTGCCTCCACCAGCCCCGCAGTGCTGGGGATCAAACCCATGGCTTCACACATCCTACTGCTGAGCTACAACCTCTCTCTCATCTTATTTTACTCTAAAAAAATTTTAACCTGGAATGCAAACAGTATGTGAACCTCCTGAAACTTGTGCCTTTGTACATTCTTCTGGAGAAAAGAAACCACTGTTGTCCTATTATCAAAGAGGCCAGAAATGCAAAGGACAGAACAGTCCAGTCCGATGGTGGTTTCCCCTCAGTCATACCTTTGCTATCAGTGGCTTCAATCACCCACAGTCAATATGGCCAGAAGATACTAAGTGGAAAGTCCAGAAATGAACGGAAGTTTATGGCTCTTTTATCACAGCACACAGCTATAATTATTCTTTGATTTATAATTATATAGGTATAGAGGAAAATATGGTGCGTATCTAGGCTTCAGTACTACCCATAGCTTCAGGGCATCCACTTCAGAAGACATGTGGCTCTCTGTGGATAAGAGGGGACTGCTGTACTCTCTTTAGTGATGGAGTTCCACTAGGCCGCTCTAACCATAACCACCTCCTCCGACATGTGGATATATGCCTTGTGTCTGTGTCATCAGGTAACACTTGTTTCGATTCTGTACTTACATTTACTTAACAGTTCAATGCTATAATTAGTTACCCAAAAGTAAACTCATTTTCCTTTTAAAATAAAATACTAAGCCTATCCCTTTCCCCTAAATACCCTACCGCCAATACCAGGAATAGAGCTCAGGGCCTTCACAATGAACTTAAAGCCTTCCAAACTCTATTTTGAAATAGGACCTCATGAAACTGCCAGGTTGAGCTAGAACTGGCAATTTTCCTACCTCAGCCCTTTCTTTAAATCTTTTTTTGAGACAGGGTGTCACTATGTGGTTCAGGCTGGCCTTGAACTCACTGTGTAACCTAGGCTGGCCTGGCATTTGGGGCGCTCCTGGCTGAGTCTCCTGAGTGCTGGGTTGCTGGTATGTGCGACCACACCTGCCTTAAATCTTTTTAAATGGGACCATCCTTAATATAAGTGGCCAAGCCAGAAATCAGGTCTTTTCTCTCCTATACCGCTTTTTTCTTGTCAAATTCATTCCCTTGGCATGTACCTGGCTCTTCCCCACCCTTGTCTTGTTTTGCCTACATTATTGTGGTACCTTTGTAACTGGTTTCCCTGCCCATACAGTCATCAGCATTTTGTCAAAAATGCAAAATTTTATGTAAATCCCTCACTTAAATCTCTTAGTGATGTTGTATAATCTACTTAATAAAATTCAAACTCATTAGTATAGCTACATATCAATTTCTTTTAAAATCCTGTATCTTAGATTAAAAAAAAAAACTCCTGTGTTTCCTTGACTGTACTGTCACCTTTTCTTATCTTACCACTACATATCTTGTTCTCTTTACCTAAAATACTAATTTTACCATGGTTCTTAGTATTTCCTCTGGAAGGAGGAAAAAAAGCATAGGGAAATGGTTTCCAATGTATTTAAGCAATCATACCCGAATTTTTTTTAGACAGGGTCTCACTTTGTAGTTCAGGCTGGCCTGGAACTATGTACCTAGCCTGGCCTGAAACTCATGGTGATCCTTCTGCCTTAGCCTTCCGTGTGGTGGGATAACAGACCTGAGTTTATTTTTATTTTTTTTTATTTTTTTTTTTTTGCGGTACTGGGGATCGAACTCAGGACCCTGCGCTTGCTAGGCAAGCACTTATTCCACTGAGCTATATCCCCAGCCCCTGACCTGAGTTTAAATGCTAACTCTGCTCTTTACTGGCTGAGTAATACTGGGTAAGTTACTTAACAGCTTTCACTCTCATTTATCTACTTCTACAAAATGTTACTTAACACATCCCACACTGACAGTACATGCATGGCTGTCCTATTAGGAGGCTCATACCACTGGTGGTACAGGTGGGACCGCCATGCATATACCACACCAGTGGTTCAAGCCACCTGGCAGAGACGTGTGGATTACAGTTCTAACATAAACATGTTAAAGGCAGAGACTATCCAGTCAAGGGTGTAACTAGGACATTAGATACTGGATAAATAAATGAATCAACATATTTCTGTATTTCTCAGAACCCCTTGTTTAATACCCTGTTCAAAGAGAATATCCAGGAAATGTCTGCTAAATGAAGGGGGAAAAAAAGTGGGGAGATGTTTACACTACCAACTACTATCAACAATTATGCTGTGGCAAATTTATTAGCTGTTAAAAATTACATCTTTTAATTAAGTCAAAATAACATATTCTTTTTTGAGACAGTCTTTCTATGTAATTCAGGCTGGCCTTGAACTGGTGGTGATCCTCCTGCCTCAGCCTCCTTCAAATGCTAGGATTAAAGGTGTGCACCACCATGGACAGCAAAATAATAGCTCTTGTTTTGTTTTGTTTTGTTTGTTTTTGTCTTTTTGAGGCAGCGTCTCACTATGCAGTTCATACTGGCCTTGAGCTCACTTTGTAGCCCAGGCTGGCCTCAAACTCCCAATGATCCTCCTGCCTCAGCCTCCCCAGTGCTGGGATTATAGGCATGCGCCACCATGCTCGGCAAAATAATCCCTCTTAACTTGTCACTAAACCATTACAAAATTCAGCAAGTCAGCAAATTAGTAAAAAATGTTTATTCAAGCACCATGTGGTGTTTTCTGGTATACAGACCACTCTGTTCCTCAGTATCTTAATGCTCATTGTCCTTTTACTTTCTAGGGATATTCTTAACACCGTGCTTCCTCTCTCTTTTTTTTTTTTTTTCCGTGCTTCCTCTCTACCCTGTAAGTATTTACTAAGAACCTACTATATATGCCAGACAATGACACTACATAAGAGATGAATAATGGAAGACTTTTCTTAAAGCGTAAGAAAAAAGAAAAGAACAGTGAGATTCTAACACAGTCAGTTGGCTAATTTGAAGAAGTGCCAGAAAACTAAAGGGTAACCATAGGTCATAAAAGACTGAAAAAAATTATCCACTCATCAGTGTGCTCAAAATCTACATAAGATTTCCACTAAGAAAACAGCCTACAACCTACTGAGTCTCTATGGCTGGTAAGAGACCAAAGATCGGAGTACATCTCTCTGTGCTAAAAGGCTAAAACTGCTTTTCAATCTCACTATAACTCTGGGGAAATAGCAGTTTTGGAGTAAGGCATTAGGACTTTACTAAGAACTTTGGGCTAGTGGTGCACATCTGTAACTCCAGCTACTCCTGGGGCTGAAGCAGATGGAATTTAAGTTTGAGGGGAATCTATGTATTAACAAGACTCTCAAAAAAAAAGAAAATAAAGAGAAAGGGCTGGAGATGTAGCTCAGCAACTGTGTTTACCTGGCCTGTAAGAGAGCCCTAGGTTCAATCCCCAGTAGTGTAAAAACAAAACAAAACAAACTTTGAGATAAGTTCTCACTAAAGCTAAATCCTCCTTTCCCCTTCAAATATCTTAGTCCTAGTAGATGCACTCACTTTTAAGAGACATAGACTTTTCACACGACCTACTGCTCTAAATAAAAATCCCAACTAGAAATATCAATAACGGATTTCATGATACCTAAAGGTTCTGACAACTCCAAACCTTTTAATGAAAAGTCTCTTACTAAGAAGAAAAAAAAAAAACTGTTGCCGGAGATGGTGGCACATGCCTGTAATCCCAGAACTTGGGAGGCTGAGACAGGACTGTTCAAGGCCAGCCTGCGCTACATAAGGAATTTCAAGGCTAGCCTGCACTATGTGACAAGACACTGACTAAAAAAAAAAAAGTTGGGCCCAGCACTACCTATTTAAGAACTAGTAACTAAAGGAAAAGAATGCAAGAATGTTCAAGACCAGGGAATCAGAAGAAAGTAGGATTATTTAGGGTTCTCGAACAAGGTAAGTTCATCTGTCATGTATTTTCTAAGAACTTATCCTTTTTTTTTTTTTTTTTTTTTGGTGCCAGGGAATCAAACTCAGGACCTCGCGCTTGCCAGACAGGTGCTTGTGCCGCTGAGCTATATGCCCCGGCCCTAAGAACTTATCCTATGCTTATGATTCTTAACACAATTTCAGATTACTGTTACAAAAATTTTTCAAATTTTCAAAACCCTCAATAATTTGTAACTGCCATCAGGACAGCAAAGTTATTCGTTTCCAGTGATGCTGCTCTTCTCTCACTCAGATGTACAATTCCAAAGACATACCGCTTAATATGCCCTCTAGACGGGGACTGAATCCATGGTGTCTGTTTTCTTTAGGTTGTGCCTTATAACATGTTCATAGTAACAAAGCCATCACTAAAAAGTTATCAGAGGAAAGCAGTTCAGGAACATGGGAAGCCAAAAAAACCTCAGTTAGCACTAGGTGCTTCCAAGACAAATTACTTCTGAATCCAAAACCAGTACTCAAGATTATTGGTGCAATGGTAATTACATATGAAAATATTGGAAGATATTTACTCATACAGCACCTGCTGGTAAATGTGTGCTTATGCCTCAGCTGTTACATGGAGAAGCTGACCAATTCATCAGACTAACTTAAACACTGCCATCTCTGTCATACACAAAGCCACCCTTCAGCTTGTTGTAACAGGTAACACAATACCTCAAAAGGTCCTTAGGCATTTTGGAACAAGATGGCGTCAATGGATCCCTGGGCAATTCGTACCTCACCATAAGAGAATACCTGGCAAGAGTACAATGTATCGAAGTCTCAAATACTCAAAGACACAAAACAACAGACTCACCTTACAAACTGATCTCGTCCACCCACTGCAAACTGATGGGTATTGGCGGGATTCACATAGATTGTATATAGTCCCACTTTCTTCTCTTTTTCTTTTGTCACCACCAGTTTCCTTCAAGAATAGAAAAGCAGAAAAAAAGTTATATATTCTCCAAAGACCCAAATGGTTATAGTAAGTGAGAACCAAGGAGGTAGACAAGGCTAGTACGACACCTAAAAGATTCTCATTGGGAAAGAAACAAAGTGTTGGTTTGATTATTTTGAACACTGAAAGAAGAAAAAGTAGATGCATTTTCCATAAACTACTTTGAAGATGGAGAGCCACCTTCAAAGTAGTTTATACATGAAAGTATGAGCTTTTTTTTTTGAGACAGGGTCTTGCTAAGTCACTTAACTGCCCAGGATGGACTTGAACTTGTAATTCTCCTGTCTTAGCCTTCTAGAGTGCTGGGATTACAGGTGTGTACCACCAGTCCCAGGTAACAAATCCCTCAGCATAAATGAAAGTTCAGTATAGCTCCTCAGGAAGCTTCAGTATACCTAGAGTCCAACATGGTAATAACCAACCCTAAGGAGACAATAGTACCACCATATCTTTCCATTCTTTATTTTTGGGTGTTTTGTTTTTTGTTTTTTGAGAAAGGGTCTGTCTCACTATCCAGTTCAGGCTGCCCATGAACTTGGTGATCCTCTTGCCTCAGCCTCTGGAGTGCTGGGATTACAGGTATGCACCACCATGCCCAAGTCTATTCTTTATTTACAAATAGTGAGCATCTCCCCAATCATTTAGAAATAAGGAGAGGAGTAGAGGAAGACTCATAGAATGGTGAACTACAAAAGTCCTTAAAGTCAGAGTCTAACTCCCAGATTCTAGAAAAATGTCACTTAAAACACATACTATCTTTAAAAATGTATATTAAAAAAGTTTTCTAGCACAGAGGCAATCCAAAAGAAAACAGCATTCTTTTTCCCTTATTTGAAACAAACTAGAAGACAAGGTTCTTATGAAAATAGCTCTTTACAAAGCCAAAGTAGCATTTCTAAATTAACATTTCTAGGATGTAACTCAAGAAGGGGGACACTTAGAAAAGCGTGTGGCCCTAAAGAGACCCCAGAGAACTTCAAAAGTTTACTCAGAAGAATCTAGTAAAACCATCACATCTTACCTCAACTTAAGAGTGGCATTATGAATAACCCTCCTGGAACTCAGTGTCCAACCAATCAAGTTAGGTATCGTGAAAATTACTAAATTTAGAAAAACATCAAGACACCATAAGGGGGCTTGGCTTTTGCCTTTTCCTTTTCTTTTAAGGTTTTATTCATTTCTGATGCTATGCAAACAGAAAAAAATAAACCATGACAATAAGTTTCACTGGAAATAATTTTTCCATTTTCTCTGCATGGTCACAGTTACTCCAAGCTAAAACTGCTCTCAACAGAAAAGAAATTTGGCTGGGGATATAGCTCAGTGGAATAAGTGCCTGCCTGGCAAGCACAAGTCCTGAGTTCAGTCCCCAGTACCGGAAAAAAAAAAAAAAAAAAAAAAAAACAGAAAAGAAATTTGGATTTTAAAAAATTTTGCAGCTTCCAATTAGAAGAAAAGAGTACAGAGATCAGTGGCAATGAATTTTATTAGAAGGAAGCCCTCCTCCTCCCTATGCCTCAAAAAACACAGAGCAGAAAACATGCCAAAAGTCACTGACAGTAGTGGTGCATACCTGTAAGCCAGGACTCAGCAAAAGGATCTCTGGGAGTTTGAGGTCAGCCTGGGTTACACAGTGAGCTCAAGACCAGCCTAAACTACATAGCAAGACCTCATCTCAAACAAAACAAGACAAAACAACAGAATGAAATATTTATAGTTTTAGGAACAAACCTAGCTAAGAAGGAGCTCTACTGTGAGTTTCAGACTGGGAGCAAGAGCAGGAGCCAATAATATTCTGTTCATAAGACCAGCCCATTTCCTTAGCAATTTGAATTTTCTTTCTTTTTTTTTTGAGACAAGTTCTCACTATGTGGCCTAGGCTGGCCTTGAACTCATGGAAATCCTTCTGCCTCAGCCTCCTCAGTGCTGGAATTACAGGAATGTGCCACCTTGCCCAGATAGCAATTTGAATTTTCAAAAGAACAGGGTAAGACAAATCTAAAAGTTTTTGTGTGTAAGCAAAAGTAAGAAACTAAGGGATATATGAAATACATGCAATCCTGACAGAGCTCAATCTTTCCATCTCTCAATGTATTGTCATCAAAAAATTCTTTCAAGGGATAAATGTTCAGAGTGCCTTGAGTTCTCTGGGTAACATGAAGAGGTTCAAGAAAAATGATCAATCTGGGCATAGTGGGGTGATTTTCATATTACAGGAAGATAGCATGTGAAACCACATGAAACAAATATATTGAATTCTGCCTTAAAATTAATGAGCAGGTTATATCCCTGAAAAAAGGGGAAAAGTACGGATCACACACATCAAAAAATTTCTTTCAAAAATACCTCAAACTGGTTTCCACTGGCTGTAAAGGAATATACTACCCACAATTCCCATCAAACTTTTTCCCTAAGATGTTAGTTAATTTCATGAGCTCCCAGAGACTCATGATATGCAAAGGAAAGTTTTTTCTATGCCAACTTCACACAAAAATGCCTGATATAAGCAAATGTTATAAATGACATAAGAAAATGTTCAGCTACAAATGTTCACCTAAACACATGAAAATAGCTTAGATCATCTCTCCAAGCTCTTCATACAGCCTTTCACCCCATTCCAGCCTGTAAAACTACTTCTTCAACTCAAGGAAAACTGTTTGAAGGCTCACTGTTTTATTCCTGAAATCTAGGCCCTGAAACTTGGCCCTTCTTATATTCTTTCTTCAGGGTTCCCCTTTTAGCTTCTTATCTTGCCCAGGCATTTGTGTCTAGATTCACAGCCAACCATCCGCCAGATTCTCTGCCTATACCATGTCATTTAAAACTCAGTAATCTGCCAAAAGGCATCTGCTCTACTCATTACTTCAATCATATTCCTTGTGGCCTGGGGGGTGGGGAGGTTTCCTTTGAACTTTAACCAGAGTATAAGCTCAATCTGCTTTAAAACTCTCTAATATAGCAGATCAGACAACTTCATTATAATTTCACACATCTTTACCTGACCTTCCTTTACAGAAAACTTGCTAATGTTCCACTATCATCATAGCACCATAGAATCTTAAAAGTTGGAAACAACATCACTCAGTTCAAGAGAACCAAGCTAGGTAATAGCAAAGGTACATAGACATTCCTTAACTTATGATGGGGTTTATGTCCCAATAAACCCATTGTAAATTGAAAATACCCTAAGTTGAATATGCATTTTATATACTGAACCTACTGAACACCATATATTTCAGCACAGTACAGTTCAGTTGTTTATCGCTGTGACTGGGTGGCTAATTGAGAGCTGTGGCTTGCTGCTGCCATTCAGCATCACAACAGACTAGAGTATCACATACTGCTGGCCCAGAAAAAGATCAACATTAAAAATTTAAGTACAGTTTCTACTGAATGTGTATCCACTTTTGCACCATCATAAAGTTAAGAAATCATTAATCTATTAAACTGCAACATAACTTCTAGCTGAGGCCCGTTAGATTAGTTCTCTGGAGAAGGTTCCCGACTAGCTTCCCCTACACCGACCCTTCTCATCTCAAAGCACCTAGATGGAAACTATGCACCTTCTCCTCTAACCGCAGTGAGGGGTACCTCTTCAGAGGAGGGGATAGTAAAGACAGCTAAATCAGGTGGAAATATTCAAGCAGTCAGATGGGGCTGGGCTCTCAAGGAAGTCAGTGCAGAAGATGGGAAAGCATGCAAACTGGCTGGAGGCACATCTGAAGGAGATTAAAGTCATAATGGCCAGATTTGCATACTTTCCTGACGGATAAACAGAAGTTTGAGATTATTGGCAACACCCCTCTGAGATTTCCCATTATCTCATTAGAGGTGGGCCATCATTTATCAGCCACTAAGACTAAGACTAAGACTAAGACTAAGACTAAGACTAAGACTAAGACTAAGACTAAGACTAAGACCATGACTACTAAGAGTAAGACTAAAGACAAAACTGTAGATTATCAACAACAGTTAATGATATCATCCATATGCCCCTGCTACCACTGGATCAGCATTACCTAAGCAACTATACTCGTAATCTTATTGGTTGATCATAATTTTGACCCACTGTTGTACCTACCTTGTAATTTTGCTCTATAGAATTTCCTTTGAGAAGTAGGCTCGTTGGCAACCCATTCAGGACCCCTCCTGTCTCTCAGGAGCTATTCCTATTCCCCATTCCTTTTCTCCAAAAAATTTTCCTACTCTTAAAAAAAAAGAATCATTAAGCCAGGGGTAATCTATAATCAGAAGGCTCAGCTCTTGATAGTCAAGCTTGTTTCCTTTCCACTATGCACCATCATCTTCCAACCTTCCTCTTCTTGAAGGTTATATAAATAACCAGTATATCCTTTCTCCAAGCCAAAACATTTCCATCATTTAAATAGTTGTCGTAACCTGTCCACTTTCTAGACAACTTTTTCTAGACTCACTTCTCAAAAAGTCACATTACAATCAGCCTTTCTATTCACCAAATTAATGTACCTCTACTTGTATATTATGTACGCTGGGGATATAGCTCAGTGGAATAAGCGCCTGCCTAGCAAGCGCAGGGTCCTGAGTTCGATCCCCAGTACCGCAAAAAAAAAAAAAAAAAAAAAAATTCAATTGTATATTATGTACAGCAATGATATCCTTTATCTCTTTTTTTCCCCCTATCTCAATACTGGTACAAAACCACAAGATTTGTAATTTGTAACAAGACAATCTAGATATCCACTGATGAGTGATTAAACGGAGTAGCACCCCAATGCTACAACATACATGTCATACGTAAACATTAGAGGTGCTTCTATAGTTTGCTATGTAAAGATGTCCATACCACAAGCTAACGTGGCAAAAGCAAAGCTGTATACATATAATTATCCCATTTATTAGGGGTAGAGTATATGTATATTACTTAGGTACGTAAATATATTAAAAAGGGACTCGGGGCTGGGAGGAGACGTGGTACACACCTATAACCTCAGCACCTGGGAGGCTAAGGCAGGCGACTGCCAAGTTGAAATCCAACCTAGGCTGTACAGCAAGTCCCGGGGCATCCTAGATTACAGAGCAAAACCCTGTCTCAAAACAATAACAACAACAGGAAGAAAAGGGGAATGGAAATGTTCAAAATTACAATAATATTTACTAATAGCTAGAAAAATGGGAGAGGGTATTTACATTTCATCCACATACTTTATAAATCCAAATCTCTTAAGATGTATCTGTTTATATACAACAGTAATAAAAAAATCAATAAAATAATTATAACAGTAGCTACAACTTCAATCAGTTCCACTCATGGTACTACATATTGTGCTGGGGCATCAAATATACACATCAATAATCCTCAGAGAAACCCCCATAGAGGGGAAAAGGTATTACACTGTGTTTTCAAAAATTGCTACATACAGATGATTAGTAGTATCTGAGTTCCTCTGCCTGTGTTTAAACAAGATGTTGTTTCCCTCTATGATATCACACAGCTAAAATATAACGTAAGAGTCTCAAATCCATGAGTAAATGAGCTGTGGAATGACAGAACTCTATTATAGCTATCAATATTTCTGTTCAGGATTCATCATTTAATTTGTTTCTCTATGTAACTGAACTGAAAATTTACTCAATCATATCTCTAGCCTTCCTGTGGGTAAAATGAATGGCATCGAATTAAAGGCGAGCTTAAGATCATCAAGTTGTTAAATCCCACATACAACTGAACCTTGTTTCAAAAATGAAAGCATTAAAAAAAAAAGATGAAAACATGACATTTCACAGCTGGGACACAGACACCAGAAGTAAATTCTCCAGAACCATAAACTACCTTTTATAGGCACAAAGGCACTTATTCTGATGAATTTACGAGCTAAGCATTACCAGGACACATGAAATATTTTCAAGCCCAAAGGACAGAACTCTGCAAAGACATTACTGCTACACTTACGAAGCTGGTCGATCTTGTCTCAGATCAATGGTGAAGACAACTGCATCTTCACCTGCAGACAGGAACGTACAGGGAGAGTCTGGTTCCAGCGCCAACTGAGGGGAAAAAAGGAGGAAAAGATGAGGTTTCTTTTCTTTTCTTTTTTTTTTTTTGGTACTGGGAATCAAACTCAAGACCTTGCACTTGCTAGGCAGGCGCTTGTGCCACTGAGCCACATCCCCAGCCCCGGGATGGGTTTCTAAAGATTAGAATTAGAGCTTGTCTAGTTCACTTACTCACCTTTACAAAGGGCTACAATGAAAAGGTCTTAGCAAAAGAAAGGTCTGCCTTTTTTGTTACAAAATTCTGGGGAAGGAGATAATTTAAGTACCATTCACTCTTGTACAAATTATTCAGTCTGTTTATTCTGTACAAGTCAAAAGGACAGATGATTTGCTATTTCAACAAATCCTTTTGGGACTTAGTTGAACATGAGCTCCTAAAAATTCATTCTCAAAATCAATTCCAAACTTTGAGGTATGGAGAGAAATGGTGCCCAAGTTTATTTTTTTTCCAAGTTTCATTCCTTTCACACTAGTTCTAAAAATTAGTTATCTAATCTATTGGGTGTAGGCTTACAAATCAAAGGTGAATTTCGTATTTCCTGAGCCATGTGGACTGGAAAGGACATTCCACACAGATCTACACACTTTCTTAAGGTTTGTAAAAAATGTACCATCTCTTTTCATGGCGTGGAAAACATAATGCCTATTCTGAAACTGGGCAGCTCACAGCTCCTCACTGGCTGCCACTAACACTGTTTGGCCTATATTCCCAGCTCTAAATAGGGTTTCCAAAAATAGTACTATTTGTGACTGAGAGTTGTAAGCAGGAAAGTTGAGAGTTCTCACATATGAGGTTTTGAATTGTGAACCTGTTTTAAAAACAGAATAAATTTCAGGGGTTTGGAAAGCACACCCCTCCAGCTAACCATAGCTCAGGTTAGTGGGTAGGTAGAATCAAGGGAATGTTACAAGTAGATGATCTGGGGACTCTCTCAAACACTTATCTCCCAACAAGTTTAGGATGGCTTTTTTTGCTCCTTTCTTAACTGTAATTTTAAGGACTGAAACATGAGGCAGATAAGCACAATAAAGGAGACGTGACAAGCAGAGACACGAAGACATCAGTTGAAAGCCACGGATGAGTATGCATTCACAAACCGAAACAAAGGCTAACCTTGTGGGACGCTCCTTTGTGCTGCGCTACACGTTTTGTATTCTTGCAGCACTGTGTGGCAGACAGTTCTGCTACTCGAACCTGTCCATCCCGGGCACACATGGCCAGGGTGGAATCTCCACTGTTAGGAAGGAACTTGGCCTGCGGTAAGAATAAAAAGAAAAAGATTGCACACAATAGGTGAATCTGTGAGTGAAGAATGTGATGGTCCCAGTTCAACCCTTTTCTTACATGACAGCTACATGTAACTTTCCTACTCTTGAACAGCTGGCTCAGCCCAATATTTCCCAGGGGTTAAAAAGGAGAAGAAAAGACTTCCTCTGATGTAGGAGAGCATTTTGGTTGGTTCTAGAAGGTTGAACTGGTATATGATTAAATGCTCAGGTGAATTAGGACTGTACCTAGTAGGAGAGAAAAACAAGGAATAAAGGACAACCTATCCTTATCAGTAGTATCACCTGCCATAAAGGAAAAGGAAACTAAGCAAAGTACATAGTATTTACAAGTACACAGTATAGTAGCAATGTGAAGGACAGGTCTGAGAAACATCTCTGCAGAATAGTAATATTAGCTAATTTTATCAAATACTATTATTACCAGCCATGATGCCAGGTGCTTAGCTCCCACTGGTTACAGTCCTTTTTTTGTGGTAGTATGGGCAGAACTGAGGCTGTGTGCATGCTCAGCACATGCTCTACCACAGAGCTAACACCTCCCCAGGCTACCCATTGTTATTTAATCCTCCTAACTATGTATGTTTAGACCTCATTTTGTAGATATACAAACTGAAAACAGGTTAACCTTCCCAAGATCACACAGTTATTCAGTGGAAAGGCCAGGGTTTGAACTCTGGCAGCATGGTTCAAAAGCCTGTGCCTTTACACTGTTCTACCTCCCATTAGCACACCTACAATACCTCCCCGATGAGTTCCAGGCATTCTACCTGTATTAGAGCTGCTGACAGCCCTTATGTTCAAGGAAACAAAAGGTTGTCATGGGTCTTTGTGTGTCATTGCGGAAGCCAATGTGGGGTTAAGTCCCAATATGTGATTCTTAACACAACTTACTACCAGCTCCACTATGGAGCAATTCAGATGGTCTAACTCATGCCCAATTCTCTCAGTTATGCTTCCTTGCCTCACCTGGAAGACATTACTTTTGTGACCACTCTCAAAGTCAAGCACTGGCTGCCGCCGCACCCAATCCCACACCACCACCTTCAGGTCATCGCTGCCACTGGCCAGCCAGGTGCCGCGCTGGTTAAAGTGCAGAGTGTTGACACAACCGGTATGGCCCTCAAGCCCATGCTGCAAGCGGAAACGCTGTACAAAGACTCTCGCTCCACAGGCCTCATACACAAAGCGGGCACTTGAACCTAGTGCCCGTTCCCGAAGGGCAGGAAGGGCTTGCCAGCGAGGTCGTGGCAGGGCTGTCGTCTCTGAGGACACCCAGTCCTCCAGGGCCCGCTCATCATCTGATGAGTCCTGGTCACGACTGGCCCGCTTCCGTTGTACACGGCGCCGAGGATGTTGTTCTTCTTCCTCTTCATCCTCTTCCTCAGAGTGGTCATGAACTCGGCTTTCATCATTGATGGAGTAATGACCAGTGTCCTCCATGCTGTCAGAGTCCTTTTCTTCACCTGAGCTCTCTGTGTCTGTGCCTCGACTTTCTGTGCTGGTACGGTTGGGGCCACCTTCATCCCCAGTCAAACTCAAACTCAGGTCTGAGGCCTCCACCTCAATGCCTGAGGACGTCTCCCTCCCCTCTTCCGCTCCAGACATCTCCTCTGGACTGCTAGACAGGCTTCCTGCACATTAACAAAGAATGGATGGGGAAAATAAAGAAACAAGATTACAACTGTAATCAGGATTTTCCACCATAGTCTAAGAAGCCATCATACTGAAAAATGAAGAAATAAGTTTCAGTAAATGTTTCCATTACAAATGCTTATAAAGAGTTAACTTGTGACACTGGCATATGCCTGTAATCCTGGCTACTAGGGAGGCTTCAGAAAGAAAGATCATGTGTTTGATGTCACCCTGGGCAATTCAGGGAGAACATGTTAAAAAAAAAAAAAGACTAGGGATGTAGCTCAGTGGTAGAGATGGAAAAAAAACAGTAACTGTTGTTTGTTTTTGTAGACAAGGTCTCACTATATAGTTAGGCTGGTCTTAAACTCACTGTTTAGCCCAAGTGCCGCCATGTCCAGCCTTAAAAAATTATCTCTGAGAGGAAAATCCTATAAAGGAGTAGAAATTGAAAAGATCAAAAGCATACACAAAGATACTTCAACAAAACTAAAGAATTGCAGGATAAACTATAATTATAGTAAGAGTTGGATGTGGTAGCACACTCTGAGAGGCTAAGGCAGGAAGATTACAAGTTTGAACTCAGTCTGAGCAACTCAGTAATACAGTATCTCAAATTTTTTTGAGGGCTATGGATGTTGCTTAGTGAGAAGGCCTTGAGTTCAATCCCTGGTACTGAAACAAGGTTCTCAAGAGACTTTTTTTTTTTTTTTTGACGGTACTGGGGATCGAACTCTCCACTGAGCTATATCCCCAGCCCCCAAGAGAATAAGTTTTGGCATACTGTATGAAAGTATGCCTAATTCAACTACTTTAGGCTCTGTTCTATTGCATGGTATCCATTAGGTACAGCAAATAATTGTTAGGAAAATGTCCAGCCAGAGCTAGCAAAGCTATCTTCTTAGAGAAAGATGGAAAATAACTCATCAAAATCATTGACTTATGATACAGAGTTAGGCCATTTTCTATTTCAAAAAACTATCTCTACCTCCTGCTGCCTAAATACTAAGTTTTTTCCCCCCAGAAGTTCCTAACACTCATAAAGAAAGAGAATAGCAAATTGTGATCACTTGGTATGGTTTCTTTCTCACTTTTTGGTAGAGAATATATTCAGACCTACTTCCATTTGTTGTATTAGTCGCATATTTTCAGTCTCCTTACTGAGACAAAATTTTATCAGGAAGCATAGCCTCTTTTTTTTTTTTTGGACAGGATGCTATGCAGTTCAACAGGCTGGCCTTGAACTCACCATGTAGCTGCCGAACTTGTGGCGATCATTCTGCCTCAGCCTCTTGAGTGCTTGGATTACAGGAATGTGCCAGCATGCCTGGCAACACACATGAAACTGATGAAAAGCAGACCTACTCTAGTGGTACCTGAGAGGAAAAGTTCAGTGTATTCTTGGTTGCTATGTTCGCAGTTAAATAACTAGGTGACTTTGAGTGATTACAATTAAGAACTGCATTCTCTTTTCTAACAACCAAGTCATATTCTAATGAGCACTTCAATAATACTTTAGAGTTAATACAACCACGATTTCCTACCTAAGATCAAGGTACGGAGGACAGAAGGGGAGAAAGGATTACAAACACAGCCTGCTCTTGCCGCCTCTCCTCAGGATAACTGCGAATTCTATTCTGCCAGAAGTAAAAGCTGTTAAGAAAGGCAGACCAATTGCATCATTCTAAGATATTCAACTCTACTACTGATGGGTAAGGATTCAAACTGGAGCACCTTACTATATTTAGTTATCTGGATTAGAGCAGTAATTTGTGACAAGCATTAAAGCAATGAGATCCCTTTTCAGTGAAATCTTAGGCAAAAGCCAACACAGAAAACATAAACAATACAAATGCTTAGTTTCAAATAGTAACAGAAGGTTGAGTGACACAAAAGCATCTCAACTAAAAACACAATGTGAAGACAACTGGGCTAGAAGCTAGAACAAAATGAAAAAATATACATAGAAATCTGAACCTAGAAACTATATTTGCTAAAATTAAGACAGTTTAATAAATGGGGTTTTTTGAAATGAAATTGGCTTGAGCTTAGGAATAATGAGAAGGGATGTAAATACCAGAGCTAACAGGTCTGCAGTAAGAAGGAAAAACTACACATCAAAACTTTTAGAATTTCTTGTTAAAATTATGGTTAACAATTCAGACTCCAAGGGCCAATATTCTAGCCATTAACGTAAGGATCAAAGTGTATCACAAGCTCAACAAGAAGGCCCCAATAATCAAAGACCAAAATCTAACTCAGGAATTGGCAAAAATTTTTTTGTTTTATTTGGCTTTTCGAGATAGGGTCTCATTATGCAGTTCAGGCTGGCTTTGAACTCACTACATAGCCCAGGCTGGCCTTGAACTTGTGATCCTCCTGCCTCAGCCTCCTGAGTGCTAGAATTACAGACATACACCACCATGCCTGGCTGGCAAATTTTTTCTGTAAAGGTAAGTAAAACTTAGGCTTTGTAGACTACATGGTACTGTCACAACTACTCAATTCCACTGGCACAAAAGTAACTCCACTAACAGTAAAACAACCCATAGGTACTACTTATATGAATTGGCATGACTGTACTCCAATAAAACTACAAAAGTAAGTGGCAGGCTGTCTTTGGCTTGTAGGCAAATTTGTCAATTCCCAACATAGCTAGTGGCCAAGTTCCAAATTAAGAGTATACCTCAAGTCCCTCCATAACTCTGTGCCTTTCAACTAAACTCAGTGAAAAGAAAAGGGAAGGAAGAAATGTAGGCAGAATTCCATTTGGTATAGTTTGTAACTTTCTTCAGTGTTTGTGGGGGCGGGGCTGGGCCTCACCCTGTACCACTTAGCTGAATTCCTAGGCCAGTAACTTCCTCCCTGATCTATTATCTCTATCAAACTACGGTCTATCATGGAAAGAGACCTCTTAATGTAATTCTGGGGAAACTCACCTTTCCAGTTCCCCTGTCTGTACCACTGGCTGCATCTGACTTTTTTCTTTTATTAACAGAATTTCCTCTGTTCTGCCTTTCAGAATTCCAAACCATTTTGAGCTCTTAGAAGCCCACCTTTCTTATTGATCTTCTGAAAGCATCAGACAAAATTTAAAGGAGCCAAAGTACCAGAAAATCCAAGCTGTTTCCTGTGTAATTTCCTACACTCAAAACGACACAGGAAAGGCTCCTTCCTCCAAATAATACCCAGGTCTCCACTCTATCTGGGGGGCAGGAGGAGGACCTTAGTTGATAGTAAAAATAGCTTCACCTGCATTTTGGCCCCTTACCATTAGCTAAGTCTGTTCTACCATCTGTGCTGCTCCCTTTGCTGGACATCTTGAATGATGTTTTCTGTAACCAGCCTGGATTTGGGAGAGGAAGAAAAAGAAATAATTAGAAAAACAACCTGAGGAAGATAGCAAAAAGGACAAGAAGATTTACCAATACACAGGCTTTGGCATTTTTTAAAAATAGTGTGTGTGTGTGTGTGTGTGTGTGTGTGTGCGCGCGCGCGTGTGTGCGCGCGTGCACGCACGTGCGTGTGTGCATTTCACAGGACTTCTCAGCTGCTGAAAAGATCCCCTCCTCCTCCAATACTGAATCCCACAGAGGGATATATTTTTGGGAGATCAACAGCCATTTTTTTACTTTACTCACTGAATAACTGACAGTGTTTCTTTCTCAGATAGTAAAGAGGGAACTGAAATAAAACCTAGAACAGCAGGCACATATCAAGTGACAGGTACTGCAAGCAAAGAACCTCAATACAGAAAGCTAGCTTCAGCACTGCCCTCTAGCAAGAATAGTCCCTTATAAGCAAGTCTTATGTACCCTCAAACTCAGTAAAACACTTGTTTCACAACATAAAGAGATGAGTCAGGTTCTGAATATCATTTCCCACACAAATTAACAGAGAAGAAACCAAGCTTTTGATAAAAGCCTGTGCTTTATGTCCATTCAAATGCTCAATTTTAAGCGTATTATAGGCACAGATACGAAGAGTCATAAGAAGCAGAACTAGGCCAGCTGTAGTGGTGCACACTTATAATGCCAGTACTTGGGAGGCTGTGGCAGGAGGATCACCTTGAGTTTGAGGTCAGCCTGAGCTATGTAAGCCTGAGCTGATGCTTATGTAGCCTGTCCTATGTAGTGAGACCCTGTCTCAAAAAAAAAAAAAAAAAAGCACAACTAGAACATAAACTGAGTTGCACCAAACCCCTAAGAAAGATCCTTAGTTTTTTTTCCTCTCTTAGGATTAATAATCAGTGACCCAAGTGCAAAGGTAGGAGAGCTAATTTCATACAGTAACAAAGATTATTTTACCTTACTCCACGAAGGTGCACCAGACTTATCTTTTTGGCAAAGGCCTAGCTAAGAGCCAGGATATCTAGCTTATTTCTTTTATGCCACTGTAACAGATTTTTCCCCCCTAGAGCCACCTCCAGCAAATTCCAAAGAGCAAAGAATAATATTATTCAGGCCAGAATGTTGTTAAGCCCTTTCAGTGCCTTGGACAAAAGGCACTGGTAAAAGACAAAGTATGATTATGACTCTAGTTCTTGTACCCAGGCACACTGGCCTCTCATTTTTCAACAGCCCTTTCATTCCCATGACAATTTCCCAGAAACAGCCCCATCCTCATCCTTACCCCTACTTTCCTCTATAGAAATCTACGCTGTTCGTAAAAAAGCATCGTCTGCCAAGAGCCATCTGCTCAAAGATTGCTCACAGTAGGCCAAGATGGGGAGCACAGCTCCCACAGGGACAGGACTGAGGCGGAGTCTGGGAAAAGGACACCTGGAAGGGTGAGGACGGAGGACGATGACAAGAAACAGGGCGTGAAGTCACATGAAGAAAAACAGTGAAGAGCTGTCTGCAGTTCAGGTTCTTTTCCTCCTCTTACTTCGATGTCTGTATTTTTACACAGCATTCCTCAAACAGCATTTGCTTTTCTCTTTCAGTAGTCTCAGTTTATATTCTTTAGCATCTCAGCAATATCATCACCCTCATCTAAGGCTCAAAATTAATTAACTGCAAAAGTCCTATGAATTAGGAAAAATGTTGCACTTCTCTGGCAGGACTAAAAACTAAGGTCATAAGAAGACTGCTGTGTCATGGTCAACAGGGAACAGAGTCGATGTTTTCTCTCACTTCCAGAATTAAAACTGTCTACCACACCATACTTCTCACTCCACTATTATCCACTCCCAGAGAATAAAATCACAGCTCCAGAGAACTTTCTCAAAACCAATTATTAACTTCTAGAGGAACCCACACCACCTGAATTTGAGTGTCATAACTGCTTCATAAAAACAAATTTGCTTTCTCAGCTCCTATGACCAGGACGAGCCAAAACCTAAACTTCTCACTTCAGAGAAGTGGGGAAAGACAGAGCCATGAAGTTCAACCCATACCCAGAGATTACAGAAGAGTCTTCAACGGAAACGAGTTTAAAGGTCCTTCAAGAAAGAAACTTCTAAACTTGGAGCTGTAACAAAAAGCCTGTAATCTCAGCTCTTGGGAGACTGAAGCAGAAGGGTAGAAAATCTGAATCCCACCTAAGCAAAATAGCACAACTCTGGCTCAGTGCTGGGCATGGTAGCACACATCTGTAATCCTAGCGCTTGGGAGGCTGACACAGGATTGCTTCAAGTTCGTGGCCAGTCTGGGCTACATAGTGAGCTCAGGGGTAGCCTGAACTATACTGCAAGACCCTGTCTCCAAAAAAAAAAAAAAAAAGACCCTGTCTCAAAACAAAGTAGGCTTGGTGATGTAGTTCAGTGCATAGGCCCCAAGTACAATCCTCAGTACCAACAAACAAAACAAACCAAATTTCTCTTTGAGGAAAATGGTTTACAGAATTTACTGCTAAATTCAGAAACTGAGAAAACCCCAGAAACTCTTACATCAATTCTAAAAGTCACATCTTAGTAGTCACAGATTTTAGTAAATTAATTCTAGATCAAAAATTAGAAGACCAGAATTATAGTACATTAAACAAGGCATTAGCATATTTTATGCCCCTGGATGAGCTATTTAATTATCCCCAGATGTCATTTCCTCCGTAAAATAACAGGCTGAATATACCTAATCCCAAAATCCCAAATGCCCCCAAATCTGAAACTTGTTAAGCACTCACATGACATTCAAAAATTTCAGATTTCAGAGCACTTTTTCATATTTTTCAATGTTCAGCTAGTAAGTCTATGCAAATATTTCAGAATTAGAAAAGTACTAAAATGTGAGACACTGCTGGTCCCAAGCATTTCAGATGCAGGATATTGAACCTGTAGTAATTTCCACAAGTAAAATTTTATGTTAAAACTTCTGCAGAAGGATACTCTGGAGCAGTGGCCTCCAAACTTTGATTATGAACCTCTCCCAGTGCAAACCTGAATATAAACTCCCCAGAGGTAAGCATCCCCATGCAGTTAATTCACATTAAATATGAACTTTTCTAAAGTAAATATCAAACATATAGTTCAACATTCCTTTTTTATATGCCAATCGATCGCTTGCATATCCCTCAAGTAATTACTTCCTGTCTACTGTGCCGCCTCACCGTAGGGTGTATTTTTATTTTTTCCCCTCTCTTTTTACTCGGCTCAAACTCACTCATTTTTTCCCCTTACTCTTGTTTTCTTCCTACCTTTAATAAATGTGAAACTTTGCCACAGTTTTAAAAAAGTTAACTGGTTCTCACTAATATTTCCCACCTCAAATTCTTATGTTGAAGCCATAACTCCCAATATGACAGTACTCAGAGACAGGACCTTTGGGATGTGCTTAGGTCTTGATAAGGCTGTATGAGCAGAGCCCTCAAGGAAGCTCTAGTGCACTTACAGGAGATCACAGAGTTCTCTCTCCTTTTCTCTTATACCACATGAAGTCACAACAAGAAGGCTGCTATCTACAAGCCAGGGATCAAAATAAAAATACCTTCACTAGAAACCAGTTATGCTGGCACTTTAATCTTAGACTTCTAGCCTCCAGAACTTATGAGAAAATGAACTACTATTGTTTGAATCACAGTCTTTGGCATTATACTATGTCCAAATTAAAGCAGGTAGATGACAAATTTGTGGTCTAGGACTCAAAGGACCTGCTCTAGAATATCTTCTATTCACAAATCAATACACCTTTATCTGAGGCTAGGGACCACACTTCACCCAAACCCAAACTACAGTATCTTCTTCACTGTTAGGTGACCAATCTACCAACTTACTTTGCTGAATTTTCACGTTCAGTCCAGAGCAAACCATGCTGAACTAGGAAGAGCCGATGAGCTCACTGTTTAATTAGATTAGCTCTACTGTCTGTGTTCTAAAAATAACCATAACCTCTGCCAAACTGAAGGTTAAAGGGTAAACTATGGATGATGGGGAAAAAAGACTCAGGTATCACACTTTCACTAATGAATTCCTGTGACTGCATTTTTATGTCTTCATCAAAATGAGGCCCTAAATTTTAACCTACTGCATGATAAAATCTTAACTAAAAGCAGGAGAAGAGTTAATACATTAGATAAAGGGGACTTTGTAAAAGTACCACCAAGCTTCTCGTTTAAAAATCATGGGGCGGCTGTTTTCCTCAATACTGATGAGAAATCTACACAAGAGAATATGTATGTAGCATGGCTGGGTATCCTGATGCAAAAAATACAAGACCGGAACTCTGGGAGGCTAAGGAGGAAGGGCACAGGTTGGAGCCCACCCTGGTCAAAACTAGAAACTTAATAAGGCTCTGTCTCAAAGTAAAATCATCATAATAAAAAGAGCTGGGGATATGCCTTAGTGTGAAGGCCCTATGTTCATTCCCAGTATTGCATGCATGCATGCATAAATAAGGAAAATTTACTTTATGTCAAATACCAACAAGAACTAGAGCACTGCAACTCTCACACATTGCTGAGGGAAATGCAAAATGATACGGCCAGTTTGGAAAACATTTTGGCAGTTTCTCACTAAGACAAATTTACCAAACAACCCAGGAATTTCACATAGGCCTTTTTACCTCCTCTCCACAAAACAAGCAAATGTTCTAGCAGTCTTATTTAGATTCATTTTTTAGAAACTGGAGGCAACCAAATGTTCTTTAGCTGGGGCTTAGTTAAACATACTGTGGGATGTCCACACAGTGGGGTACTGCTGGGCAATAAAAGAGAAAGAACTACTAATACCAGCAGCAACACAGGTGAATCTCAGACAGCTATACTAAGTGCAAAAAAAGTCATGTTCCAGACAGCTATGTAATATATGATTCCATTTATGATTCTGAAGATGGAACTACAAGGATAAAAAGTAGATCAGTGGTTGCCAGGGGAGTGAGTTGACTAAAAGAACATTAAAAAATGGTTTGTAGGAAGAGAAATATTCTATGTTTCAATTATAATGGTGTCAGAATTTGAAGATTATAAAAAAAGGATAAATTTTACTATATGTAAATTATACTGCAATAAATGTGTTCTAAAGAAAGAAATACATGAAAAAATTTAGAAGAGAAATAAGTAAATGCAAAAAATGGGAGAAGAGTTATGAGGGAATAAATAAGTCATGCAAATGGTTAAACAACAGATAATATGCAATAATTACATTCTCCAGGCTATGATTATTAACATAAGTTACCTAGTGTGGTCAATGTATCACAGCATATGAGAACAAACTATCAGGTCTTCTCATTTGAAAACTAAAATGCCTGAAGGATTTGTGCTGCAATCAAAGCCACCCATGTGACCTATTGAAAACTACATGAATGGTAAGATGAAACCAAAATATACAGTCTCCAACTCTGCTGCTTTGGTGATAACTAAGAATATTAGAAGCTGAAAGTTGTTCGAAATATTTCTAGATTGTACGATTTTTTTTTTTTTAGATTGTACGATTGATCTGTACTTTTAAATTTATTTTTTGGTGCCAGAGATCAAATATAGGCCCAATGACTGAGCGGTACCCCTAGTATCTGTATGTCGCGGTGTTTTATTTTTTAAATTTCTTCCCAGTTCACTTTGAGTTTTTGGTGTACAGGGTATAGGGCTTGTTGGTCTGATCACTACCTTATCTTGGGCCTGGTGAAAACAGTAACATGTGATACTACTGCTGAACTACCCTTCACCCTCTCATTAAGACTTGCTCTCAGTTTCAGTCAGTTCTCACTGCCATAATCCCAGCACTCTTTCAGGCCAGTCCATGCTTCATGTGCAACTTACACACCCAACCTGCCCATACATTTAAATGAGGCAAGGTTTTAGAATTTCTAAATTCTAAAAAAACCAAAGCTAACAGTACACAAATACTTCACTTATTAGTAAGACCGGTATTTGGGAGCCATGCAGTTCTGGCTCCTCTTGGGAGGACAGATGTCCCATGCCACTAATAAATGAACAGCTGTTCAGAGCTGATCTCCACTAAGGTACAAATTCGCTTTTCCAGGTCTGACAGTCTATCTGGTTATCAAGTAGTTCTACTTTCTTCACCTCCAATTTTTGTTTTCAAGCTGAAATGGCTTATTTTATTTTTTGTGTGTTTCTGAGATAGGGTCTCACTATGGAGTTCAGGCTGAAATGGATTATTTTAAATTCATATTCTTTACCTTAATTTTTTCTTGCTTTACAACAACCACTTCACCAAGACAATTTTCTACTACTGCTGTGGGCTACAATCTACTGGTGTAGATTAGTCAGAGAACCTCAGACACTGAAATTCAAAGGACAACCCCAAAGAAGTTGAAACTGGGACTCTAAAAAACACATTTACATGAGCTAGGCGTGGTGGTGCATGCCTGTAATCCCAGCACTCAGGAGGCTGAGGCAGGACGATTGTTGTGAGTTGAGGCCAGCCTGGGCTACAAAGTGAGCTCAAGACCAGCCTGGATTGTATAGTGAGACCCTGTCTCAAAAAGACAAAAAAAAAAAAAAAAAAAAAAAAAAAAAAAAAAAAAAAAAAAAAACCAAAAACAAAACAAAAAAAGCCCCCAAAACCCACAACACATTTACAGGAGTACTTTCTATTAAATACTTGGATGATTTGAATATTTAACATTGTCTACTCTGGTAAACTGAATCAAAGAAATTAATTGCAATTCCTACTGTGCAAAAGATTTGACAACACAAAGTAACCCAATTATACAGAGGCTCTAAATTACTCATTTTTATTGAAAGTATAAGTCTCTGGCACCACCCAGTGGCCCATCTGTACATAAACATGCTGCTATGCAACAATATATAGACAATACAGAATCTACACAAATATAATGTATCCATAATATTTTTTGCAGTCAATCAAGCAGAAAAAATGATATATAATTATAATACAAGAGATGAAAGCATCAGTCTCATTTTAAAAAAAGATAAATGTACTCGCAACTAAGCAGGGGGAAAGATTCTATTTAGTTTCAGGGGAAGGATGTGCTGCATGCAAACAATTTTAATTAAGATGGGCTTTGAAGGAAAGATGGTATTTCAACAAATAAACTTTAGAAAAGACATTCTGAAGGTCCGGAAAGAGAAATAACATGGAAGTTTAAAAACTAGCTATGTTCAAGAAAATATGGGAAGTTGGGCTTGTCTTGTCTGGATATAGTTGATTAGTTAAAAATATAGAACTGAGTGTAGTTCAGTGGTAGAGCACTTGCTTAGCATATGTGAAGCCCTAGGTCAATTCCCAGGATCACAAAACAAAAACAACAGCACAGATTGGTGTGTGTGTCATAAAAGCAGGAGATTACTCTGTGAAAGATAGTAAGATGAACTGAATTGGACAGAAAAGGAAGCAGAGCCAGGGATATAGCTCAGTGCCTGTCAGGTAAGCACAAGGTCCTGAGTTTGATTCCCAGTACCAAAAAAAAAAAGGAAGCAGAAATAAGTTTAGAAGTTACCAAAGACACGAAGGTAAAAAGTAACGAGGGGCTGGGGATACAGATCAGCGGCAAAGCACTCAGTAAGCGTGAGGTCCGAGTTTGATTTCTGATACCCACCCCCCAAAAGAAGTAATGCAGGCCTCTTAGGTTGATAGCAGGGGGAAATAGAAACCCACAAGAGATTAATCCCCAGTACCACCAAAAAAAAAAAAAAAAAAAGGAAGAAAAGAAAAAGAAACCAACATGAGAAACATTGTAGAGGCAGATAGTATTTTAGCTCAAAAGCTGAAAGCCAAAAAGACAAATTTTGAGTCTGGAAATTAAACGCTACAAGAAAGAAGCTGGCATGAGGGGGAAGTCACAAATTTGATTTTAAATACATTTAAAATCCAAGTTGACAGGTTAGGAAGCTAGTGTGAAACCAATACAGGTTTGGAATTTAAGAAGTAAGTTAGAGCCAGGAACAAGTACCTAAGAAAGCTTGAGAGAGGAAATCCACATAAAGAATGTCAGAGAACACCTATCCTTAGCGGAAATAGACAAAAGAGTAGAGAGAAAACTGGTCGGAAAAATAGGAAGAATAAATTAAATGCCTTGAGGTAGAGGCTAAAAAGGCCCCAAGTAGGTAAGGGGCAGCCAGTACTTCCTCATGTACCCAGTGCAACAGAGAAGCAAAGAAAGACGTGCTGAGAAAACTCTAAGAGTCAGAACAGCTTTTCCACGGAAGGACTGAGCAGAATGTTGATCCCCACCCCTAATGGTCATAGAACACTTGGGATTAGGCTACCTCTTCAGTTAAGTCTGTAAAAATTGTTTCCTTAAGCTCCTTAGCAGCTGAGCATGGTGGTACATGTTTATAATTCTACTATGCTGGGAGGCTGAGGCAGGAGGATCCTGAGTTTGAGTCCTAGCTGAGCAACTCCGTGACTCAGCAAAAAACAAAAAGGTCTGAGAAGGTAGCTCAGTACAAAGGCCTGGAGTTCAATCTCCAGCATTGCAAAACAAAAACAAAAACTTGGCCTCCCAATTTGTCATAAACTGGGACTCATGTTTAAACAATTAAATGCCATTTTTATTCCTATTATTATTTAAACAGAATTTCAATAACATATATACTTTTATAAGAAATATTTAATTCTACCTTTCAGCTCACTTGTTTCATCAGTTGCCAATGAAGAACCAGTTTTAAAAACAATGTATGACCCAACAAAACAAAAAAGAACTCTGGCATTAGACCTAGGTTTCAATTCTACTTCTACCATGTACTTTCTTTAAACAGTGGCAAAGTTTATTCAAGAAAGTAAAAGTGAAGCGTGGAAGAGAAACTGGCTCTGCAGAGCAAGCTTGGGCCGGGTAGATAGAAGAAGAGGGTGAGAGCAAGATAAAAGTACGCGCTGCATCTGGGAAACCCAGTGTGAGCTATCATGGAAAGCATGACAGTCTACCACGTACTTTGGTTTCATTTATTTTGTAAAATGGAATAATACCATTACCTGTGTAGCCTGGTTAATTTTAGAGAATTAAAGACATTTATCTATGCAAAGAATCTGTCTGTACGTAGCAGGCATTTATACTACTTTTGCAGCTGACACTAGCTTTCTTTGCCACTCAGAAATAAACCTCCAAACATTTTGCATAACATAGGACATAGTTTCAAGTCTATGAAATCTGCTTTACCTACTCTCACTAGCCTTTTAAGAATTCAGAGAGCTCTGTTAATAACTATTTTTGAGCACATTCTGTGACCTAGAGCAAAGCAATCTATCTAGGAACCCATGGCATAAGGCTCCTCTCCAAGTGCTCCCTCTTAGAGCTTCCAAGGATACCCACAGACACTGATGAAGTCCTCCCTCAATCGAACTATGAATAAGAAGTCATTACTTCTTTGAAATGCCTTCTCTCCCTGTTGGGAATGTACAATGCTTGACGGTTATAGTTTATTAGCCTTTATTCTAGTAACAGTATTTCAGAGTATGTTAGGAATGTGCTCTAACCTTTAAGTGTTGTTCCCCAGCAGCAAAGCTAAGCAACTTCTTATAACACACAAGCTCATTTGTCTCAATTTAAATGATTCTAAATTATATCTACTTTCCCTTGTTTCAAACACTGTTCACCTTTATCAGCAGAATCCAACCCCATTACCAGTTTTTGCCATTCATATTTCAATTTTTTCTTAAATCAATGGGAAAAAAAACACTACAGAGATAAAAGGATGATGCTCTAAAAGAAAGACATTGCTTACAATAAAAAATAGAGGTTTAAATGTGGAGAAGTGCCAGGTGTGATGGTGCACACTTGTCACCCCAGCACTTGGGAGGCTGAGGCAAGAGGACTGCTTTGAGTTTGAGGCCACGCTGAGCCTTCATGAGCAAGTTCAAGGCCAGCCTGCACTACATAGTGAGACCTTGCCTCAAACAAACAAAAAGTGGAGAAGTGCACTTTAGGTTAGAGGGCAGGGTCTAATGTTGGGTCCTAAGTAAGTTCAACAAAACACACTATTGATTATAAAAGTACAACAGAGGCATAGTCTCTTGGCTGCCACTGACCTTAGCTACTTTCCAGATAACCAAGAGAAACTAAAACATTCACAGGTGAGGCAAGCACAGATGCTTCACATTAGAACTAGGCCAGAACTCCTTAAATACTATTACTGGGGTATAGGAGCAAAGAGTTTATCTTTGTAGACATAATAATGAAAAATTTTACAACAATTCAATGCATTAGACATACATTTCACTAAAAGATTCGTTGTATCAACCACTGTCCAATGTCCATACTCAGGGCAGCTTAATTCATTACTTTAGCTATAACGCATTTCTGGGGTAAGGTAGTAATTGAGTAGCCGCGTTTCTGGAATAAATACTACATAGCTTGTAGAGACAAAGATAAAAGGCTATGATAAAGCAGCGAGCAGTACATAAAATTTTAGTGTTGGGGGTGGAATGTATGTTAAGCAGCCACTCTAGCAGAGACCTATTATAGCATTAGCTCATTACACAATAATTTCTGGAAAGCTTTCATGGACTTTCTTCTCTAGACAGAACGAATGGATTGGTAAAAAAAAATAGCAATCAGCTTTCTCCAGTATATTCATGAAAATGAAAGATGAAGTTTTCATTATTATTATAAATTAAAAACTCACTGGTTTTTTTTTTTTTTTTTGGTCTTTTTGAGACAGGGTTTCACTATGCAGTTCAAGATGGCCTTGAACTCACTTTGTAGCCCAACAGGGCCTCAAATTCACAGTGATCCTCCTGCCTCAGCCTCTCAAGTGTTGGGATTACACATGTGTGCCACCATATCTGACTACTGCTAAATATTTAAGTGCCACACACCTGGAGCCTGAGGCAGGAGGATGACATTGAGTTGAAGGCCAGCCTAGGCTCCATTGTGAGTTCAAGACTAGCCCTGGACTACACAGCAAAACCCTGTCACCAAAAAAAAGAAACCCTGTCACACATACACAAAAACTGCAGCCCCCCCCCACTTATTTAAGGGGGTATGATACCAGAAACTACAAATAATATCAAACTCTATATTTTTTCCTGTACATGTATATGATGATATTTCATCTTGGGGGTATTTTGGTATGGGAAATCAAACTCAGGACTTGGCACTTGCTTGCCAGGCAGGTGCTGTGCGACTTTGCTATATCCCCAGTGATTTTTAGTTTAAACAAGTTAGGCAAACAAAGATTAGTAACAAATACACATGCCCACTGGGGATATAGCTCAGTGGAATAAGTGCCTGCCTGGCAAGCACAAGGTCCTGAGTTTGATCCCCAGGACCAAAAAAAAAACAAAAAACAAAAAACAAAAAGCAAAACAAAAAAAATACACATGCCAAAGACTAAAATTGGACCCATGTCTATCACCATGCACTAAATTCACAATGGATCAAAAATCTAAAGATTAAAACAGAAAACACTAAATCTACTGAAAGAGAAAGTAGGTAGAAATTTTGAAGACGGGGTAGGCAGAGAGTTCATGAACAAAAACCAAACTGCATGGGAACTACTTCAAAGACTCAACGACTGGAATCTCATCTTACTGAAAAGTTTCTGTACATAAAAAGAAATCACCAATAGAGTAAAAAGAAAACTCACAAATTGGGAAAAAATTTTAGCCAACTGTCAGACAAAGGACTTCTATCTAGAACATATAAAGAATTAAAAAAAAAAAAATCAGTCCCCCACCAAATTCAAAGACCCAATCCAAAAATGGGCATGAGTACACACTTCTCAGATGAAGAAATACAGATGGCAAATACATATATAAAAAAATCAACATCATTGTTCATTTCAGAAATACAAATTAAAACAACATTGAGATTTCATCTCACCCCAGAAAGAATGGCTATCATCAAGAAATCAACCAATAGCAAATGCTGGAGAGGCTGTAGGGGAAAAGGAACCGTTCTCCACTGCTGGTGTGAGTGCAAACTAGTGAAACTACTGTGAAAACTGGTGTGGAGATTCCTTACAAAACTAGGGTTAGAGGTCCAACTTTTAACCCAGCTATTTTCCTTCTGGGTATTTTTCCAGAAAAATTGAAAACAACATGACAATATATATATGCAGCCAGGTTTACAGCAGCACAATTTTTCATAGATCAATCTTGGAAACAACCCAAATGCCCATCAAGAGAGGAATGGATAAAAAAGATGTGGTATTTTTATACAAGGGAGTATTACTCAGCTATAAAAAAGCTAAACTTGAGGCTTTTATAGGTAAATGGATGCAACTAGAGACCATACTCATATGTGAAATAAATCAGACCCCCACGTGTAAACATCATATTGTCTCCCTAGTGTAAGAAGCTGAAAGTAAGTAAAACCCAAAAGGTACAATAGATACTGTGAAAGGGAAAGAAATCCCTCAAAGGGAAGGAACAATTAGGATGAGGAAAGGAGAGAAAGAAAGATATATATACAAGGATGGCTGGGATAACTGTACTGCTGTTTATTGGTTTACTGAAAGGACAGTTAATGCTTAAATTTTTTTTCTTGACCAATTTTGCATGCTTATATCTGGTAATCTGAACAACTAATTTGAAGACAACAATATGCAATCTAAGAATCATTGTTAAGCTCCTACCATCTAGTTTAGTGAAGTTCTGTACTGTTACTTTTTCTCTTTAATGGTTTGATCAATCTTTCATTCTTACACCTAGTAATATGAGCAACTTCACTGAAGATAATAATATGCAATATAACAACCACGATTAATTCCTATCATCTTGTTTTGAAACCCTGTATCGGGCTGGGGATATAGCTCAGTGGAATAAGCGCTTGCCTAGCAAGCGCAGGGTCCTGAGTTCGATCCCCAGTACCGCAAAAAAAAAAAAAAAGACCCTGTCTGAAACCCTGTATCGTTTTTATTGCTTTTGTGTTGCTTTGTTTTTGTCTTTGTTGTCATTTTGTTATTGTTTTTTTCTCTTTAAAATAAAAAAGAGAAAGCAATGCCTGGCAAGCGCAAGGTCCTGAGTTCGATTCCCGGTACCAAAAAAAAAGAGATTAGTAACAAATAATAAAATAGAACAATTGTATCAATTTGCTATAACATATATGACCTTAATAGGATGTCTACCTCCAAATACCTTACTATACTGTAGAATTCAGGCACATCCAACCTGTGGTCTGTTATTCTTTTACTTTAAAAAAAAAAACTGTTACAATAAAAAATTTAAAAAGCAAGTTATATTACTTACATACTTAAGTGTACTATACATTCTGTATGTGACCCAGGACATTTCTAATTCCTCTTCATGCAAAAAAACGAACATAAGAACATAAAGTTGGGAGCAGTGGCACACAGCTGCAATTCCAGCATCCTACGAGGCTATGGGAGGAAAACTGAAGGTTCAAGCACAGCCTGAGCAACTAAGTGAGATACTGCCTCAGAATACAAACAAAGCTGGGAATGTAGCTCAGTGTGAAGTCTGTGTGTTCAATCCCCAGTACTGTAAGAGAACAAAAAGCACACAGAAGTGGCAGGCCACAGGTTGGACACACCTGCTACATTGTAGCAACCTAAGCACAAAGGCGATTTCCTTTTTACACTGGGAATCTTCACTTTTCCACTTACAGGATGCACTTTATGGCTTCTCTTAGGCACATCTGAATTGCCAGCAGCATTACTCTTGCACTTTAGGGTCATTATTAGGAAAATAAGGACCACCTGAAAACAAGAACTTGGTACCACAGTCATCTAACAAGGCTACTAAGTGACTAATGGGAGGGTAGTATATACAGTGTAGCTATGTTCCCACAGGCAGAAAAGCACACAACTTAAAACTTAAGTGTTTATTTTTGGGCTTTTTCATTTAGTATTTTTGCACTGTGATTGATTATGGCAAGCAAAACTGCAGATATATGGGACCACTGCATACTGTACATGGTCATTGCCTCCACGCCTGTTGCTGATTTAATTAACCCAGAGGCTTGAGTTCCAAATGGGTGAGGGTAAACAGCAGATTATCTTACTTCACTGATAATCTACTTAAAAAACAAAGCTAATTCAATCTCAGAGCCCTAAAACCTCCAGAAAAAAATAAATTAAAAAACAACTCTAACACCAAAATTATACAATAAAAAGTTCTGTTGGGATACTTGTTGCTCTTTTATAATCCAGACACTTCTTAAACATATTTAAAGCTTTTTTGTATGTGTGCCAGGAATCGAACTCATAACCTCACACTTGCCAGGTGGGCACTGTGCCACTAAGCTATGCCCCTGGCCCAAAAGTTAACTTTTCAATGGCAAAAACATCCAATAATAAATGTATATATGGAAAGCCAAGTTTAACTACTCACTTCATGATTTTAAAAGCTTGTAAGTAAGCTGGGTGTGGTGGCCCACTGCTGTAATTCCAGTACATGGAAGCACTTGGAAGGCTGAGGCAGGACGATCCTTGCCAAGTTTGAGACTAGCCTGTGCTACCAAGTGAGCTCAAGATCAGCCTGATCTGTACAGGGGGACCCTGTCTCAAAAAGAAAAAAAAGGTGTGACAGTTCTTTAGTAACACCCAAAACATTTGCATTTCATACTAAGACCCTGTCTTGCAGGGGAAGCCTGCAATCTACAGTGTATCTTCTATTAGAATCTATTACTTTTGAACGCCCAAATTGTTTTGAACTGGCAACATATTTGCCTTAGGTTGATTCTAGTCAACACTAAAGACGAGGACAGACACTGATTCTTACAGATTTAATATACTACACCATAAAATGCCCAGCCAGACTGGCAGTGGGAACTAAGATGACACAATATAACTAGTCTCCCACCTTGGCTATCCTAGGAAATACTTCCTAATAAAATGTGACAATTTACTGGGCATGGTGTAATCCCAGCACTCAGGAGGCTGAGGCAGGACAATCCTTGCAAGTTTGAGACTAGCCTGTGCTACAAAGTGAGCACAAGGTCAGCCTGATCTCTGTACAGGGAGACCCTGTCTCAAAAAGAAAAAAAAAGGTGTGACAATTCTTTGGTAATACCCAAAACCCTGAAATATAAAAACATCTTCAGGAAGATGATAACTTCACAGCTGTGATTCACAGAGTAAGAATATTGATTCACTGTATACACAGATGTCACCTGAAGCATAAAACATGAAACCTCCCCAGTAATTTGAGGAGAGGGATTTTTATTCCCCACTTAAGGCAATAAGGAACACTCAAAGCTTTCATCTTTCAACATATTTCCTTTTCTCCTCCCAACACTCTCCCTACCCAGCATGGATCTGCAGATCTCATAAAAACACAAAAGCTCACCTCACCATCACTGGTCTTTAACTTGCACCAGAGTTAGACACTGGATGCAGTCGTGAAAGTTTATTAGCCCTAAAATTATCACTGAGCTTCCTCCACTGCAATGTTATCGATACTTCCTTAATTTTCGTGTTCCTGGCTCTTTCAAAAGGGATACAGAAGAGAAGCCAACAAAAGATTTAAAATTCTTTATCTTTACTGTCCAAATGTGGAGATGAAGAAAGAACTCTGTTCTTTTCCTAACCTTCTAGAATTCCTAACTTTGGTTTACTTCAGAAAGAAGTGAGACCTTTTCATGATCTAGTTCTTTGATAATCTGTCCATGAAGATCACCACACAGCTCAGTATCTTAAGAGAAAATGTATTCCCTCCATGGCACAAATAAAAGGCATGAGTAGCTGCAGCACAGATGACCCTTACTGCAGCACGAGGGGAAGGAATTACGATACTGAAAATTCTGGTCAGGTGTGCTCACAGACCAAGTGGAAGGAAGCAAGGAACAGAGGAACATTACTGAGGTTGAAGAGTGCATTTAGAAATATGTGTACACCAACATGTAACATTCTTTCTGTCCTCTGGTCATGAACCTCTACCAAGGCTGTCCTAAATCATATTCAGAAGGCAACCCTGGGTGGGCACTTACAAGGAGACATTTAACCTGAACAATTCAAAATGAATTTGAGGGACTAAGGATGCAGTACCAAACTGCAAGCAGGGGAACCAGGTGTGCACACCTGTATAATTCTAGCACTCTGGGAGGCTGAGGCAGGAGCATCACAAATCCAAACCTAGCCTGGGCAATCTAATGAGACTCCATCTCAAAAGTAAAAAAGAAAAAAGGGTTAGCAATCTAGTTTGGTATGAAGGCCCTGGGGTTAATTCCTAGTACCTGGGGAAGAGAAGAAAAAAAAGTTGGGCATGGTGGCATACGCCTATCATTCCAGCAACGTGAGGCAATAGGATGGAAAGCTCAAGTCCAGCCTGGGTAATTTAGCAAGACTATTTGAAAATAAAAACTGAAAAAGAAATAGCAACATAACTGTGTAAAGGGCCTGGGCTCAATGCCCCAGTACCCAGGGGGTAAAAAAGAATCTGAAAATTTAACCAGGGAAACATGTGGTAGTGGGGTGTAGTGGCACATGCCTATAATCCAGCACTTGAGAGGCTGAGGCAGGAGGATCCTTACAAGTTCCGAGACCAGCCTGGGCTACAAAATGAGCTCAAGGCCCGCCTGAACTGCATACTGAGACCCTGTCTCAAAAAAAAAAAAAAAAAAAGTGTGGTAAAACAAAATGCAAAGAAATATTGTGCATTCAATGGGTACAGAGAAAACAAAGTAATTTTTGAGTGTGTACCATGCATGGAGCATCATCTAAAAACTTTACATGGCTTCCCTCATATAATACCAACAGTGACCGTGAGAGGTAATGGTATTATCCCAGGTCTGGGGGGCTTTTCTTTGCAGTGGGAGTTGAACTCAGGACCTTGCGCTTGCCAGGCAGGTGCCACTGAGCTATATTCCCAGCCTATCTCCCTTTTAAAGATGAGGAAATGAAGAGTCAGCGAAGTTTAAAGTAAACCTGCCTAAGGTCACACTGCTAATCAATCTTTTTAAGCCCCAATCTGCCCATACTTTTTTCCTTTTTATCTTATACACACACCATAATTAAAAATTTCATTTCAGTCCATAACGAACATTTTCTAACCTAAGTACCAGGTAGAACAAAATTTCCTACAGTCTCGCTCAATCTTTTCCTACAACAAACCACTAAGAGTATATACTAAGAATTGGCCAGGCCTGTTTTCCAGAACCATTCTGCTCTTGGGTCACAACTCGAGCCTCAACCACTCCTCGATTCTCTGACACCAGAAACCTAACAACCTTACAAAACCTGGGCATAGGGCTGGGAACATTGCTCTGCTTGGGGATATAGCTCAAAACTACACTTACAAGGGCTGGGGATATAGCTCAACGGCACAACTGCCTGCCTGGCAAGTGCAAGGTCCTGAGTTTGATTCCTGGCGAGTGGGGGACAAGGCCTTACACGTACAAGTTCTTACTCCCTTTTTGGCACTGGCCCGTGCTGAAGGTACAGAATGATTTTTCTGCTGACCAAGAATTCTTTAGACCAGTTACAAAGAAGCAACTACTATTTAACTTTTTCACCAAAATCTCCCCAGTATGTTTTGAAAAGTTGGCACTTTGAGATGGAGTGGACTTGGACACCAACTGAATGCAGCATCTCTCCTCACACCTCAGCTTTCTATCACAGGGGCTAAGTATTCTCTAAATGGTAAGGACGACAACATAAAGCCAAAGCTGGGAGCGCGGACGAGACAGCATTTGACAAAAGATACAACAGAACTCACGCAAGCTAATTCTCAGTTTTTAACATCATAACTAACATGACCCACACAAAGGCAAAACATGTGGCAAACGATTAAGGAAAACGGGTGAGGGACACACATGCACTTCTGGGCAAAACTCAACGCACACAGCGGTAGTTTAGGACGGAAAAGCAAAAACACAGCCAATTAAACCTGTACAAACAATTTCACCAAAGCTGGAACACAGCCAGGAACAATACCCAAAGTCTTCTGGAAACTCTGGTAGGAATTTTAAGACTGTAGGGATCAGCACTTGAGCATCGCGGCAGGGTCTGTCTTTAACTCCCACTCACCTTTCCTCCGTTAATCACTGAAGTAGGGCCAGGCTGAGAGCTGCTGAGGAAATAGGTCTGGAGAGTCACTGAAGGACTGAGAAAAGTTACAAGTTTACATGGCAAAGGTGTCTCTTCTTCGGAACATAACAAAAGATTTCGTGATTACAGTTTGCTAATCTTTTTTTTTTTTATAACTCCTCAGAGCTATTTAAAACCAGAGGTACTTATCTGACTGCTGGACGAGAATCCGTATACATATGTAAATAAAATAAACCCACACGAGGACTACAAGCCAAACAAGTTCTCTCCCTGCTCCGCTAAAACTAAACGTCACTCAGCAGGAAAACTTGAACCTTTTGAACGCTGAACCCGAACCAAACCACCTCTGAGCAAGAAGCCGCGGAGCAGGGGGAGGGGAGATCCCGGAGAGAACGTGATAGCGCCAGCGCCGGTTTGTTTACAGAGACTCCAGCGACAATCATGAGTCAGAAATTCAAGCCACCGATGCTTTCCAACTAACAGGGACCAAACGGGGCCGTTCTAAGGCGCCCTTCAGCGGTCGGGGCCGAACTCAAGAGACTTAGGGACTGCGGGGCCGGCGCCGACGCCCTCCCGGGTCCGCGACCTCGGCTCCCCCGGTGCGCGGCCGGGGCGGGGGGCAGGGGCGCGCACGGGAACAGGGCTCGGGGCAGCCGCGGCCCCGGCAAGGCGGACAAGCGGGCACACGACTGGGTCGCCCGACGAAGCCAGCGTCCCCGGGAACTACAGGGCTGGCCCTGAGGGGCAATGGAGGGCTGACTGCACGAAGGAGCACCGGCCCTCCCAGCAGTGCCTCCGTGCAGGGCAGGAGAAGATCGGGCCCCCAAGAGCCCGGGGAAGCGGGTCAGGCCCATCCTGAGCGGAACCGGCCCGGGAAACGGGGACAGGCCGAGCCGGAACGAGACACGGACCGGTTAGGTCAGGGGGTGTCCGGCTGGGACAGTTACAGGCACGGGAGCCGGCGAGACTCAGCAGCCCGCTTCCCGACTTGGGTCATCCTTCTGCCAGTGGCTGCTCCGACTGCTGCAGGCCCAGCCGCCCCATCCACTGCCACCACCAACGCCGCCGCCATCTTACACTGGCCAGCGGCCGCCACCACCTCCGCCTCCGCTCTGTGCGCCTGCGCCTGCGCCGCCACGCTTTCCGGCGCCCGTTTGCGACGATCTGCCGAGAGCGCCGAAGGGAGAGCTGCGGCTCCGGCCCTCAGCTCCAACCCTCCCCGGAGGACGCGCAAGGGGCGGAGCTTACGGAAGCTACAAAAACCCCCGGGGCGCGTGCGCACGACTACGGAAACGAAGTTAGTTGTGCAGTGTCTTGCAACGCTGACTGCTCTCCTGCTGCTCAAAATGCGTGGGACTTCGGTGCTTCCCAGAGTTGCGAAGTTCTCAGCGTAGTTTCCAAGGGGGCTAGCAGGCCAATTCCCGGGTGACCTTCAGTGTTACCGTTTTCGAACGTTGGGAACGAACAGTTCTCTCCAGATTTGATTTGTTCTGAAAAATCAAGCTTTGTCTTCACGGACCAAGTTTTCTATGCTACGGAAACCCGCTTAACACTGACAGCCTCCTTTTATTCTTTTTAAAAGAAGACGTCAAAAGTCTAGGTGCTATCAAGCTACCTAAGAGGCCCTCTGAAGATGAGTCGCCTGGTGAACGTTCCCAAGAACAGGCCACAATGTAGACTTTTTTTTTTTTTCTTATTCTTTTCTTGCAGTGCTGCAAACTGAACCCAGGGAACGCTGAGCTACAAACCCAGTCTTTTAAAAAAATTCATTTATAATATTGAGATAGGGTCTCGCTTAGTTTGCCCAGGCTGGTCTCCAACTTGGCGATCCTCCTACCTCAGCCTCCCAGAGTCTCTAAGATTGTAGGTGTGCACCAGCACACCTGGCTGTAGAATGAGTACTGGAGACACTCACCTTAGTGTTGACGCCTAAATTAAGCCGGCAGAGGATTACTGCCTGACTGGGGGAAAAGTTTTTTTTTTTAAACCAAAGGGCTAGGATGCAAGAACGTTTCTCACTTCTACCGTTAGCCAATTATTCAAAGTCATGTGTTAAGTACGTGCTGCAATAGACTCTGCTAGTTCGTCTACTTACATTGTTACCCTGCCATAGGACAGGCAGGGGCGCTTTTTAAAAATGTAAGGGCATAGTCCCCCTGCTCAAAACCTCCAGTGACATAATGGAAATCAAAGGTATTACAGACCGATCCCTCTGCCAAAAAAAAACGTGTGGTGCTTTTTTTTTTTTTTTTTTTTTTTGCAGCAGGGTCTCCATATGTAGTTCAGCCTGGTCTTGAACTCACTGTGTAGCCCAGACAGGCGATCCTTCTGCTTAAAGTTCTTGAGTACTGGGTTTACAGGCGTGTATCATCATGCTCAGGGTTTTTTTAATTTCGTTTTATTGATAGGCTCTCGCTGTGTAATTCTGGCTGGCCTTGAACTCGGAGCAATCCACCTGCTTCAGTATCCCAAATGCAGGGCTTACAGGCGTAAACCACCACACCTGGCTCTGGTACTTGTTTTAGTTCTGAGTTTTATCTTCTCTCACACTACCCAGCTCTGCTCTAGCCTCTCGACCTTGTGGTTCAGGCCACAAAGTGTATTCCCGCCCCAGGGCTTGCTCCTTTCACTTGGAATGTCCAACTACTACATTTTTATTAAAGTGCATCTCTCCATTCAAATCAGGTCTCTTAAGTGGTGCCTCCTGAGAGAGGCAGCTCTTGACTATTCCAGCTAAAATGAAACCATTTGCCAACTTGCCCTCATCCACCTCTCCTTTTTCCCCAAGAGACAGCCTTGCTGTGTTGCACGGGCTGGCCTCCAAGTCGTGGGCTCAAACAGTACGCCCTGGCCTCTTGAGTAGCTAGGACTGCAGGTGTGCACCGCGATGCTTAATCTGCACTTTGTTTAAAATTTTACTGGTGACATTCAGTACGATTATTTTTAAATCTAATTATGTTACTAGAATAGAAGCTCTTGAGGGCAGGGGTTATGTCTTCCCCTCTTTGTAACCTGAACCTCTAGAAAAGGACTAGAGGGAATAGCAGCCCTATCTGAATTCATTTTGTCATTCACTCAGAATTACGGAATTCTTACTACACGAGAAGCTTTGTTTTAGGTGCTAGGGGTACAACGGTGAATAAAACACACCAAGGTTCTTGCATTCGTGGAACTTACAGGGGTTGGCAGTGAGGAGGTGGAAAGTAATATAAAGTTATGAAGATAACTTTGTAAAACAGAGTAAAAGTTTATTACTTTTTATACTGGGGGGCAGTGAGGGAAGGCCATGGTGTTGAGATGACATTTGAATCTAGCCATACACACTTGGGATAGAACATGCTCGTCAGAGGGAACAGCAGGGTAAAGCCCCGAAGCTTGGGTGTACTGAGCTAGGAAAACAACATGGCAACAGAACAGGTAGGAAATGTGTATGAGCCGGGTGTGATGGCGCACGCCTGTAATCCCAGTACTTGGGGAGGCTGAGGCAGGAAAATTGTTGTGAGTTCGAGACCAGCCTGGGCGAGCTAAGGTTGGTCTGAATTTACAGGGAGACCATCTCAAAAAGACCAAAAAAAAAAAAAAAAGGAAGTTAGTATAGAGAGCGGAGGCCAGATCATTTACAGACTAACTGACAAAGGGAGACTATTTTATCCTAAGAGTGGCTGGGAAGCCGAGTGTGATGATGCACACCTGTAATTCCAGCACTAGGGAGGCTGAGGTAAGAGGATCATTGCAAGACCAGCCTGGGCTATAAAGTGAGCTCAAGGCCAGCCTGATCTGCATGGGTGGGAAGCCATAGAGGATTGTAAGTGACAAGATCTCATTCATTCATTCTTACACAATCTTATTTAAACTGAAGGTTGATTCTTTAAATGTCCACAGAGAAGCAAATCAGAAGCTGAAAGACCAGCTAGGAAGCTATTGCAGACCTGCAAGATTGGTACTGCAGTGGAGCTGGCAGTAAGTTTGACTCAGAATGTACTTTGAAAGTGGCAGAGGTGACTTGCTAAGAGATTGAATGTGGGGTATAAAACAGAGTCGAGGATGTCTCAGATTGACTTGAATAAGTTAACAGTGCCTTATACTATGTGGGGGAACAGGAACAGGTTTTTCTTTTAGCAGAGGGGACATTCAGTTCCATGTCAGAAATCTCACTGGAGATGGATGTCTGTTAGATCTCCAAATGCAGTAGTAAACAAACTACTACAAATATGAACCTGGAGCTCACAGAAGGGGCAACTGAAGACATAAACTGGGGACTCACTAAGTTACGACTCAATAGCCATGGGATGGGGAAAGCTCATCGAACAGGGAGGAGTAGTTCCTAAAGATTGAGACCTCTAATCCTGGGGCATTACAACTAGTAGAGGTCAGATATAAGCACCATCCAGCAAAATTTATTAAAAAGGAGTGCCAGGGATATAGCTCAGGGGCACAGCGCCTGCCTGGCAAGCACAAGGTCCTGAGTTCGATTCTTGGTACCTAAACAAAAAAAAGAAGTAGTCAAGAAAGACTAAGAAGCTGAGCATGGTGGCACACGCCTGTAATCCCAGCACTCAGGAAGCTGAGGCAGGAGGATCGTTGCAAGTTTGAGGCCAGCCTGGGTTACAAAGTGAGCTCAAGGCCAGCCTGAACTGCATAGCAAGACCCTTTCTCAAAAAGACAAAAAAAAATTTATAGACTCAGATCTGATGGTTAATGGCACTTAGTTATTTTTTTATAGCTTTATTATTTAACACCATTCACTCAAAGAGCACAACTCAATGGCAATACACAGATATGTATAAGTATCACTGTCGATTTTGTAAATTTTCATTACCTAAAAAAGAAAACCAGTACTTTACCTACCCCCAACTTCCCACCTTGCCACCCAATCCTAAGAAACCATGATTTTAAACCAAGTGTTGTGGTGCCCGCCTATAATCCTAGCATTCAGGAGGCTGAGGCAGGAGGATTGCTATGAGTTCAAAGCCAGCTTGGGCTACACAATGAAACCCTGTCTCAAAAAAAACAAAAAAACAGGGTCAAGGATATAGCTCAGCGGCATAAGTGCCTGCCTGGCAAGTGCAAGGTCCTGACTTCAACTGCTAGTGTCAAAAAAAAAAAAAATCAAAACAAACAAGAAACCATGACTTTTACTTTTGAGATAAGGTCTGTGTAGTTAAAACTGGTCTTGTACTATGTAGCCCATGCTACCCTCAAATTTACAGTGGTCCTCCTGCATCAGCCTCCCAAGTGCTGGGTTTACAGGGCTGCACCACAACTCCCAGGTCACCATTTTTTATCCTTAGGTATTTTACATTCTAAACTTTCACATGAATGGAATCATATGGTATGCGGTCTTTTACAATTGGCTTCTTTCACTTTTAACAAGTTTTTAAGGTTCATTTATGCTTTAACATAATGTCACTTCTTATATCCAAACAATATTCTATTGTATAGATGAATTACATTCTGTTTATGCACTCAGCTGGTTTTTTGGGGGATTGAGACAGGGTCTCACTGTGTAGTTTAGGCTGGCCTTCAACTCACTGTGTAGCCAGGGTGGCCTTGAACTTGCAGTGATCCTCCTGCCTCAGCCTCCCAAATGATGTGAGTACATGTATGTGCCAGTAGGCCAGCTTTCACTGTCTTGATGGTGTCCTCTGAAGCACAAACTTTTTTACTTTTAATGAGATCCAATTTATCTATTGTTTTTGTTGTTTGTACTTTTGATCTCATATCTAAGAGTCCTCTGCCAAACCTAAATTTGTGAAGATTTTACCCTTTGTGTTTTCTTCTAAGAGCACCAGCTGTAGTTCTTACTTTTAGATCTTGGATCCATTTTGAGTTAATTTTTGTAAATGCTGTATCAAACTGTAAAAGACTTATTCTTGGCATTTCTGTCAAAAATCAGTTGGCCACAAATTAATACGTTTATTTCTGGACTCAATTCTAACCCATTTGCTTCAATATTTGTTATCATGACAATGCATTGTCTTATCATTGTTTTGAAATTGAGAAGTGAATTCTGGTTTTTTTTAAGTATGGTTTTGATTCTTCCAGGTGGACTGAAATTTCATATGAATTTTGTTGTTTTGAGGGATCTTGCTATGTAGTCCAAGCTAGTCTCAAATTTTATGGGATCCTCCTGCCTCAGCCACAAGCATATGAACTTTAGAACCAGTTTATTAATATCTACAGAGAAGTTTCCTGGTAATCCAATAGAGACTGCATTGAACCTGGAGATCAGTTGTTAGTGTTGCCACCTTTTTTTTTTTTTTTTTTTTGTCTTTTTGAGACAGGGTCTCGCTATGCAGTTGAGGCTGGCCTTGAGCTCACTTTGTATCCCAGGCTGGTCTTGAACTTGCAATGATCCTCCTGCCTCAGCCTCCTGCGTGCTGGGATTACAGGCGTGTGCCACCATGCTCAGCACTGTTGCCATGTTAATAATATTAAATCTTCTGAT
>PVLD010014007.1:0-53855 GCA_004027595.1 Dinomys branickii | reverse complement strand
AACAGATGCTGGCGAGGCTGTGGAGAAATAGGGACTCTATTACACTGCTGGTGGGAATGCAGACTGGTGCAACCACTGTGGAGAGCCGTTTGGAGATTTCTCAGCAAACTAGGTCTAGAGGTTCCATTTAAACCAGCTATTCCTCTTCTGGGTATTTTCCCAGAAGATCTGAAAACATCATATCACTCTGATATATGTGTACCCATGTTTATAGCAGCACAATTTGTAATAGTTAAAATGTGGAAGCAACCCAAGTGCCCATCCACAGAAGCCTGGATTAAAAAATTGTGGCATTTCTATATAATGGAATATTATTCAGCTATAAAGAAGGATAGTTTTGGGAACTTTGTAGGCAAGTGGACAAAACTGGAGTCCATACTCATAAGTGAAATAAATCAGTGATACATGTGCAGGCAACGTATTGTATCACTGGTGTAAGAACCCGAGGGTGGGAATATAAACTAAGAGACATGAAGGAAATCTGTTCAAAAACAAAGAACAGATGGGGCAAAGGGAAGGAGAAAAGAAAAAGACAAAAATGTATGTATGTATATATGAATATACATATATGCAGGAAGGCTAACATGGTTCTACTATTGTATTATATCACTTAATGCTAAGCAATAATCGATGACAGGATATTTGACTAATCTTATATGTCTGTATGTGTTATCCTGAACACACACTTCGAAGATATCAATATGTAAAGCAGCAACTAGTGGTGTTTTTTTTGTTGTTGATGTTGTTGCTCTTGTTGTTGTTTGCCTGTTTTGTTTCTTGTCTTTGGAATTTTGGTTTTTGTGTTTTTTCTGTTGTTGAGAGGATTAATTGTCTGACTAAATTTGCATGTCTACATATGGGTTCATTCCTTTACAATTCGAAGATATCAATGGATAAAGCAATAACCACTGTTGAGACCATATCACCTTGTCTATAGATTAGTTGTGATTGTACTATTTTTTATCATAATTGGTGTCTGTTTGTCAATATGTTTTTGTACTTTTATGTTTTTAAAATAAAAAAATAAATAAACAATAAATAAAGAAATAAAAAAAATAAAAAAATAAAAAAAAAAGATAGTTCACCGCTATAATTTTCCCTCTTAGCACTATGTTCATGGTGTACCACAGGTTCCAGTTAGTTGTATTTGTATTTTCATTGGATTCTACATATTGTTTAATTTCATCTTTAATTTCATCTGTGACCCATTTTTGTGTAGGAGGATGTTATTTAATTTCTATGTGTTTATGGAGTTTTTGTGGGTTTTTTTGTCATTAATTTACAACTTCATTTCACTATGGTCGGATAATGTACATGGAATAATTTCAATTCCTTTGCATTTTTAAGCATATTCTCTGGGTTAGTCGATGTTCCATTTTGGCTAATGTCCTATGTGCAGCTAAGAAGAATGTGCATTCTGATGACGTTGGGTGGAACACTTTGAAAACATCTACTAAGCCCATTTTTTCACAGGTTTTGTCCAGTTCTGATATTTCTTTGCCAATTTTTTTGTCTAGTTGATCTATCTCTGTGACAATGAGGCATTAAAGCCTCCCATTAGGATTGTTTTATTGTTTACTTGATTTTTTATATGTATTAAAAACTGTCTTGTATTGGTTGGATGCTCCCCTCTTTGGTGCATACATGTTAATGATTCTTATCTCTTCCTCTTGATGTTTTCCCCTAACAACTATGTAGTGACCTTCTTTATCTCTTGCAATCATTCTTGGTTTCATGTTCACATTGTCTGCAGACAGTATAGCCACTACTGATTTTCTCTGGGTTCCTGTTGCATGGAAGATTGTTTTATATCCTTTGATTTTCAGTCTATGAATTTGTTTTGCTTTAAATGTGTTTCTTGTATACATCATATTGTTGGATCTTGTTTCTTGATCTGTTCTTCTAGTCTGTTTCTTTTGATTTTGGTGAATTGAGACCATTTATGGTGATGGTTGTAGGTAATATGTTTTGGCTTATGTCGTGATATTGTCCTGCTGTTGGTTTCTTGTCTTTTTCCTATTTAATTGCTTGCCCTGCCTTGTGTTTTCTTTCTGTTTCTGTTCTTGGAATTGTGGTCATTTTCTTCTCTCTCTAGAATATCTTTCTATCTTTCCCTTTGTATTGCTGATTTAGTGTCCATGAATTTCTTCAGTTGTACTTTGTCATGGAAATATCTTATTTCTCCATTAATTTTGAAAGATAATTTTGCAGGGTGCATCAGTCTGCTTTTGAAGTTGTTTTCTTTCAGGACTTGAAATGCTTCACTCCAATCTCTTGTTGACTTGAGAATTTGTGTTGAGAAGTTTGCCATGATTCTAACTGGCTTTCCTTCATAGGTGATCTGTTTCTTTTCTCTAACTGAGTTTATATTCTCTTCTTGTGCTGAATTTATGGAATCTTGATTATTATATTCCTGGTGTAGTTTTATTTTGGCCCTGACTGTTTGGGATTCTAGATACTTCATTTATTTGTATGTCAAATTATTTACCCACAATTGGGATGTTTTTTCCATTGTTTCTGTGAAGAGTGCTTTTTTAGTGCATTTATTCTGTGTCTAGCTTTCTCATTTACCCAATCAATCTTTTGTTATTCTTCTTTGTATCATTTTATAGCTGTTGGATTGATTTTTCATGTCTTTTTTTTCTACTTTTAAGATATGTTTCTTTTCATGATCACTACCTACAATTCTTTTTTCAAGATCTGATATTCTGTCCTCTCCATTCAAAATCTGTTGGGTATGCTTTCAGTGGAAGTTTTAATCCCTGGGATTGCTGTTGGGATCTGCTTTGTGGGTTCCATTTCTTCCTATGGTGGGCATTTTTTGTTTCCACCATTTTTTAAGCTCATCTATGCTCATCTATCTGTGTCTTCTCTAATATCTTTGATTTTAAGCATCATTTCTTTTTTGTACCTGAGAGGTTATTTTCTCTATAGCCTTTTCCACTTATTTTTTATTTTACTTCTGTTGATATCATTTCAGAAAGTTCCAGTATTTGACTTCTAGCTTCATTTCTCATTGTGTTTTGAGCCTATCCTGGCTGCACAGGGGGCCTGGGGTTGCATTTTCTCTATGTCTTGTCATTTTCTACTTTGTCATCTTAATTTTATTTTGCTTTCTGTGTTAATGCTTGGAATTTCTTATGATAGATTTATCACTCATATTGAGGCCTCCCTAGGGGATGTCTGTTCTTCAGGAATGTCCTGTAGATATAGATTGTTCTTCATACCTATCCCAAGAACTTACCTTCCCGATTTGTAAAGTATGCAAAGTTACTACTTGGTTCAGCCCCTAATCCTTTGGTACTGGATTGTGGTGCTGATTATGACCGCATACACTCATAGTATTATCATACAAGGGAGAAAAACTGATTATAACATGTATGAAATCCTGGCTACGGTAGCACAGTTATTAATAGCAATAGTTTCAAGTATAGTTTAACTACTGACAAACTATGATAACCACTAACCTGCTATGTCCAGCCACAGGAGGAAACTCTAAAGTTGTGTAACAAAATTAAACTCATACAAAGCACTGGTATGCAGTGAGTGACCCCTTGGTAGAACAATTGCACACTTTTGAAGTGGGCAAGGGCGTTAAAATAGGTGGGGGACAGGATAAAATGATGAATGAGGTCAGATATAGTAGAGTCAAGGCTGGAGGTCAAAAGAAGATCACTGGTGTTTTGGGAAACTGGAAGACACGGGGGCGGGGAGGATGAAATAGAATATGAAGGGCTAATCGAAAAGGGAAGATTTAAAACAATATTTACTGAAGGTTTAAATTCAAAATTTATTTGGGGAAAGATATATGACCATCAGTAGAAGAAAAGAAAAAAAAAAGACCTGAGCGGTGAAAAAGAAGGAAGAAAGAGAAGGAGGATGGAAAAGAGAAGAAGAAAATAAAGCAAAAAAGTAAACCTCAGAAAGACAGGAGAGACAAGAACAAAAAATCCAAAACCAACAGTAACCACAAAACATAAGACAAAGCAAATGACTTCCAATCAGACAGGAAAGTGATAACCAATCAGGCAAACATGGGAAAATAAAGTAGTAAAGTACCTCTGCTGTTTACTGTTCTGTGATAGTGTCCACGTCAGTTTCCAAAATGCACTGTGCGCTCCAGCCAAGTTTGCCAAGGGACTTGTGCTGAGTCTGCAGCTGATCTTGGCCTCTGGATGTGGAAACTGGGACTGGTCTTCTGTTGGTGTTCTCCAGAGCCCAACTGCTGGCTCCTCGCTGCTGCTTCAGAAGCTTCCACTTTACTGATCTCACTGATTGCTCCAAGACCCCAGAGCTGGATGCCCTGGCTCTCGTGCCTTCCAGCTGGTCCACCTACCAAAGACTCGTGTGCACCCTGTCAGGGGCCTGTCCTGTCCTGGGTCTCGTGGGTTCTGGCCTGTCTCCCTGACAGTGTTTTTGTTCTTAACAGCATATATACTGTGATTTAGCATATTCTTTTACCAGATTATGTGCCATTGACATAGTTTCTTGTCAAGAAATACAAATTTACATTATTTGTAATAACAGTATATTACATAAAAATTATAAGTAGGCTACTGTGTTGAACATCTAAAAGTTCCCTCATTTTTCAATGTTTACCCGGAAAGTGATTAAGCATTTGTGTTTGTAAATGTATGTTTCTAATTTCACCCAATTCAGATACATTTCTGAAGGCTGAACCTGGATATAGCACATGTAAAATTTGAAGTTTTTAAATAAATCAGACACACAAGCTTAAATATAGCATGGCTTCCAAAATATCAATAAAGAGCAAAGTAAAAGACAGATAATAGGAAGTAGGGAGGTTTTTTTTTTCTTCAAATAGAAATGGGATCAAAAGTTGGAGAGTGGGGAGGAAAATGGGGTGGAAAAGAAATGAAATGTGTTATGTACAAGTAGCAACTCCCTGCCAGGAATGTAATCACTATGGATTGCAAACATGTACGAGTAAAATGCAAAAATTGAAAAAAATCAGTGTTAGACAGTGCGACACTCCTGCGCTCCCCTTTAGAATACGTCCTGTGTGTGGCAGGTGGTCACCAGCTCCGTCGTTTCCACGCTGATGCTAGCTTCATTCTCCTCTTCCAGGGCCTTTGCAACTGATTTCTTAGCCCACACTGTGCCTCACTCCATCCCTGCAATCAATTCTCAATATGGAAACAATATGGGCTCCTTAAAATTCTGAGTCAGATTATGTCATTCCGCCATGTAAATTCCTCCAATAGGTGAGCACTGTCTCCTCCTCTATTTACAGAGTCCTAAAATATCTACTTTAATCCAGATCCTTCAATTCAATTTACTATACATTTTTTTTTCCTTCTGGACTTCTAGGCATATTGGACTTTTTTCTTTCTTCTGGAAGCTAAAGCCTGTTTCTTATTTAGGTATTTGCACCTGTTTTCCAGCCTTAAACATATCCTTTTTTTTTTTCTTTTCTTTTTTGGAAGATATTCAATTACCTAGTAGTTCAGTTCTCAATATCAAAACTTTTTAGAGGATTCTTCTTTTAGCTTATTCATAGAAATCATCATTAGTTTATTCCCTACCATATTATAGATTCTGTGCAGTTGAACATTTATCATGGCATGAGGTTCTTGTTTATTTATTAACTTAATGTTTTGCTCTTCTCCATGCAAGCCTCACTCTGCCAAGATTAGGGACTATACCAATTTATTCCTTACAGTGCCGGGAGGTAGTAGGAGCACAAAAATTTTTGTTTTTACTGAAGTCCCATTCTTTCTTAATTCCTGTTGTTTCTTCATCTCAATGTCAAAAAATTTTCTGAAGTAAAGGGTGGGATGGGAAGTGCTCATTAAAAACAAGTCATGCCATTGAAATACAATTTCTTCAATTAACCAGGAAGAATCTTGTAGAAAGAAGCAAAGGAAATGTTATTTTAATTTTGATCATGTACCATTATAGTTAAATCTATCATTTTTAAACCTTTCTTTCAAAACACAGAACATTTAAGCTACCTGAGTAAGAAGCTGTGGGCTCAATTTGGCACACTCGTGATATCCTGGTTTGTTTAGTGGTGGCTCCACTTAAAGGACTAGGAAGACACTGTGGTGCTTTAATTTAAGATACAGCGCTGAGAGTGACTTCATTTGGTTGTGGGAATGTAGAGTGCTTTGTATGCTCCTTCGGTATTTTTGGTTTGGAGAAAGACTTTGGAGGCCCCCTCAGAAATACCAAGGACTTGCTTGTTAAGAAGATTGGGAAGATGTTTAAGAACAGTTTACTAATCTATACCTTTTTCTTTTCTGTAAGATAGTATGTTATTTCAAGACTACAGTCATGTCACATATTTCAGATATAAGGAAAGAATTCATCCAACTAAGTACACTGCAATCATATTTTAGTGATGAACCAGGAATGCAGTTTTCCACACTGTGCGTTATTATCAATCACCACTGCACAATATCATCACTAAAATAGTCTAAGACCTGCTCCACAGATGGATCAAGAAGGCTTTGTTACTAACATGTCACTAGCCTGTTTCTGCGAAGCCGCACACGAATGACATAAATGCCAAAAGACATGCAGCTCAATGTGGGAAAAACTTTGCATAAGCAGCTTTTCTTTGGTTTATCAGAGGCCCTGAGCTTGGGTATAGCTCCAATCCTGAAAGTGACTTCCTAGAATATTAAGCTAGGAGATGTGCACCCTTTCTGCTCAAAGGTGTCCATTTATGCTTATTTACATCCTTCAATTGAGGGATTGATATAGAAATTTAAAAACACTTGTTTTCCATCCACTCCCTTTGTAGCAATCATGGATTCACTTCTGGTGTCAGATTGAGTCCTGGGTCATTATAAAGTCTAATAAAGCAAGAGAAAATTCTTTTTCTGGTTGGACATTTTTTTTACATGTTTGTTAATATGGAGCAATCTGGGGAGAGATGAAGTCTGTGACTCACTTTTGAGGGAGGTATCCAATTTGGATTTATGGATGTTGCTGTCAGTGGCCCGACATTTCTTTATTCTTTCCCCAAGGATGCAGTGTCAGGGTTTACTGCTCTTGCTGGTAACATAGATCTCTCTGGCTGTTTGGGTTGAGAACATTTCCGTTTTTATGTATTGGAGTAATTAGCCCTCCTGACCATATCTCAGGAAGTGTCTGGATTGGAGGATTAGGATAAACATCTTCAGTCAGGCTTTGTGAGTGTGATCAATTTGGGGTGTTAGCATTTCATTTGATGTGTTTTTATCAAGGCTACGGGGATTCCAAGCACTTCCTTTGAAGGGGCTCTCTCGTTTCTGGAACCACTATGGCTAGACTTAAAGGACTAGGACAAAGTTAAATATACTTTTGCAAACAATGTATATGCCTGAGGCCCAGCCTAATATAAGTTCCTGACTGAGTCCATCTCTAAGCACCTACAGAGGAGTTATCCCTTTGTTTCCATAGATCTACTTTTAGAGACTCTAAAAACCGGTTTGTCAAGCAGTCTTTGTGTATGCCTTTTTAAGTATAGACCTTTTTTACAGCAATTTTAAGCTAATGGAAAATTCAACATACTGTACAGAGGTTTGTCATATATCTCCCATCTCCATGCATATATTGTTCCCCATGTTATAAAAATCTCCTACTAGAAATAAATAAACAAATATGATGAATATCTAAATTCTTCAAAGACACATGACAACTAGCCCACCATTAGAATACTTGTCCCTGCTTCAAACACATTTATCCCATGACCCTTGCCACTTTTTTGAGGTAGTTCTTGAAGTCCCCTTTCACCAGTGCGTTCAATTGTGCTGTTCTGTCTGCCTCCATGTCCTATACTTGTTTCAAAATTTTACCTTCTTTTCATGGTCACTTTGACTTTGGAGAAGAACCAGAGGCTTCATGGTGCTGAATCCATCGAATAAGATGGACGAGAATACTCTCAGGAGCTTACCTTTCCATTGGGTGGCACACAACAGCAGCATTTACTATATTTTTTATGAACTGGTAAATATACTCACGAAAGAGGATTTCCAGAACTGCTTCTGAAAGTGCCAAGAAAGAGGCAGTATTTGGAAGGGGATTTACAGAAATATGTCTTTTAATATAATACTCTTTTTAAAAAAAACTTAAACATTCACTGTATATTTTGATCACATTGCTTTATCTATTAGACTTGAGGATCCTGTGTGTCAGCTATGGCAAAACTTTCAATCACAAACAGCTGGTGCAGCACATGTGCCACAGCTTCACTGGCTAACATTGACCTATATAAACACTTAATTATCACAGAAAATATACAGTTCACTGAGTGTTCACACTGAGAGATGGGACAAATGTGCAATATGTACCTACCATTAGAGTATTGTACAGTTTTGATTTACAGCCTCATCATTTATGTACTATTTATTCATCTTTTCTTCCAGTTAATCAGGCAACTATTGATGTTTTACTATCTCCATAGTTTTGTCTTTTCCAGAATTACATATAGTTGGAATCATACAGTATGTAGCCTTTGCACATTGGTTTCTTTTACTTAGTAATTTGCAACATGTCTTAAAATAGTTTTATGATATTTCACAGGTAGGTGACTTGTTTTAGGACTGAATAACACATACACTAGTGTCATGCATTTAACCACCAATGGGTATCTAAAAGGTTTTGAAGTCTTGGTAATTACAAATAAAGCTTCTGTAAATATTATATGTGAAAGTCTTTGCATGGATAGTAGTTTTCTACTTCTACGTGTAAGTACCAAGGAGCATAATTACTGGATTGTATGTCAAGAGTATATTTTATTTGTAAGAAACTATCAAAATATTTTCCAAAACGGCTGTACCTTTCTGCAGGTCCATGAACAGTGATAGAACATTCGGTTGGTTTACTTCCTTATCAGCACTTAGTACTGTGAGGGTTTTGGGTTTTGATCATTTCAGTGGGTATGTACCAGTAGTTGACTGTTGTTTAATTTGGATTTCCTTGATAGTATGCTGTGTAGGGAATCTTGTTATATAATTAGTTTTGATACATTTTTGTTTAAGTATCTGTAAAGGTCTGTAGGAAGCAACCGAACCTGGTAATCAATCACCAGTATAGAGTTCCTGAGGTGAGCCGCATGGACAAGCTGTTCCAGCTCCAAGAACACAGAGAGCCCAAGACAATCGAAGCAAATAGGCGGAGGTGTGTCACATGACATAAACTTACCCAGTGTATAAACAGACTTGCTGCAGTCCTTGAACAGTTCTTTTTCTCCCATCTGGAGAGGAGGCTCTACCTCACCTCAGCTTTCTGCATTCTGACTCTTGTCTTCATTTCTTCACCCTCCACCATCTTTCACCCCTAAAATTTTGAGAGGTGTGCTGGATGTGGAAAAGGCCTTTGGCCTACTCTTAGGTGAAACTGTTTTCTCACTGTTGAGTTTTAACAATTGCATGTAAACTTTGAATGGACATTCTATATAAGATACATTTTTACAAAGGTTTTTTTCCATCTATGGCTTCTTGTTTTATTTTTAGCATGGTGTTGCAAAACAGAAACTTTAAATTTTAATTAAGTTCAGACCATCATTATTTCTTGTAGCTCATGCTTTGATATTGCATTTATTGCCAAACCCTAGGTGTCCTAGCTTTAAATGTCTGTTATCATCTAGGAACTTTAGAGTTTTGTTTTGACATTTTGACATTTGAAATGGATAGAAGGTCTAGCTTATTTATTTATTTATTGTTGCTTATATATGTGCATTGACTTTACCATCACCTACTGAATAGCCTATTTTATTCCATAGCACTGCTTTTATGGTTTAGATCCTGAAAGTGCTCCCAAAGCTGCATGGGTTCAAGGATGAAGCTTCTGAAAGGTGAGTGGATTATAGGAGTGTTGTGTTCATTAGTGTATTGATCCACGAGTGAGTTCTGAGCTTAATGCGTGTCATGGTTTGTGTCCAGGTGTCTTCTCAGAGCTTCCTGCAGTTGTGGGGGTGGGCTTTTACTTTATGATTGATTCATGACACAGTGTTGGGATTACGGGTCTGAGTGCTACACCAGCCCTGGGGTGCGTAGCTCGCAGGTGTGCAGTATAAGGGAGGACAAAGGGTTTGGTCTCTGCCGCATTCCCTGCTGTGCTCCTGCTACTTTGATTGTCTTCCACTGCCAGGAACTGTTCACCCTGCCATGTGCCACTCTGCCTTTGAGCTGGCAGGGTATGGACGGAAACCTCCACCAACTGTGAGTTAAATAAATATTTCTTCTTTCATTCTAGATGTCAGGTTTTTTGTCTCAGCAATGAGAGGCAATTAACCAAGTCAGTGTGCTATCAGCAAGTAAGGCCTGGTCAGAAGAGGGGCTGTGACCTGGAAGGGTGTATCGCCCTCCATAGTTTCTCTTTTCTTTCCCTTTTCCCTGACTACCATGATGGGGGTAACTTCTTTCCCCCGCATTCTTCCACTTTGCTGTTTCTGCCTTGGGGCCATCTGACCAGGGGCTATAAACATGACCCCAGATAAATCTCTCTGCCTTTCAACTATGGGTCTCAAGTATGGTGTTTCTGTGACAAGAAAGTTACTAAAATATTTGCCTGTACTCCTTTGTCACAATTTATTTGCCTGCATTTATGTAGGTGTTTTCCAGTGCTATTCTTCGTGTCACAGTATTTGTCTCCTCTGTTGCCAACACTATCTTAACTATTGTAGCTTTGTTTTAATTCTATATGTCAAATATTATTGCTCTGACTGTTCTCCCTCTGTGTTGTGCCAGATAACCTGGATCTCTTGCCTTTTCATATAAAATATGGACTCATTGTTGTCAATATCCATAAAATAATTTTCTGCTATTTTTACAGGAATTTCATTGACCTGTTGATGAAATTGGGAAGAACTAACATCTTGTCAATAGAGTCTTCTGGTACATGAATGTGGAATGGCTCTAAAGTTGTTTGTCTTTAACTTATTTCACCAAAGCTTCTAGTTTATCTCATATGAACCTTGTACATATTTTTATTCTACACTGAGGTATTTTAATGTTCTGGATACAAAAGAAAAGGTGTGATCTCAATTTCAAATTCCACCTGCTCATTGCTGGCACAAATAAAAGCACTTTACTTTTGGATATGTATTTGGTATCCTGCTATCTTGGTCTCCTTGCTTATTTGATGTAGGAATTTTTCAAATATTTTGGATCTTCTTCACAGTTGATGATTTCATCAGAAAACAAAGAGTTTTATTCTTCCTTCTCGATCCCTGTACATTTTATTTTACTTGTTTTGTCTTATTGAGTTAGCAAGGACTTTAAGTACAATGTAGAAAAGCAGTGGCAAGAGAGAACATACTTGCCTTGTTCTCTGTAGGATAATTCCTGCAGTTTCTTGCCATTAAGTGCCATGTTAGCTGTAGTTTCTTTTTAGATATTCTCTATTATATTAAACATGTTCTCATGTATTTCAAGTTTCCTGAGAGTTTCCTCAGGAATGTGTGCTGGATTTTATTCCTATTTCTGCTTCTGTTCGCATGATTGACATTTTTCTACATTGGCCTATGAATACCATGGGTTATTCTTAAAGGTTAAATTGGCCTCATACACCTGGGATAAATTCTACTTAATCATGGCAGATTATTCTTTTATATACATTACTAAATGCAATTTGCAAATTTTTTGTTGAGGTTTCTTCTTTGCATGTTGAAAGGAATTGGTTTACATTTTTTTATTGTGACATATTTGTCTAGCATTGATATTAGGGTAATGTTGGCCTTATAGAATGAAACTTCAAAGAATTTCCTCCACTTATATGTTCTGAGACTGTAGAGCACTGACAAAATTTCTTCCTTAAATGTTTGGTAAAAATAACCAGAGAATTTGAGTCTGAGGTTCTCTCTTTTGAAACATTATTTGGGTTGTTTATGTTTTCTTGTGTGAGTTTTGGCAGATCGCATCTTTTAAAGAATTGGTCCATTTCACATATGTTGTCAAATGCGTGTGCATAAGGTTATTCCTAAAACTTGTGTTTCTTTTCGTGTCTATGAGACATAAGTCTCTGGTTTCATTTCTAGTAGTAGCTGTTTCAGTCCACTCACCTCTTTCCTTACATAGTCTAACTAGAGGCCTCTACCAATTTTATTTCTTTCCAAAGAGCCGTAATTCTTGTATTAGTTTCTTCTCTTGATTTCTTATTTTCTATGCCAATGATATCTATTATAACCTTTTCTTCTTTTTTAATTTTAAAGAGAAAAGGACAAAAACATAATAACAAAAGCAAAGACATAAAACAACATAAAAAAATAAAGGCAGAATTTCAAAACAAGGTGGTAGGAAATTAACAATGGCTGTTGTATTACATATTATTATCTTCAAAGTGATTGCTCAGAAAACTAGGTATAGGTGCGCATGATCAATCAAACAATTAAACACTAACTGTTCCTTTTAATAAACCAATAGAAATTAGTAGTACAGTTATCTTAGCTATCTTGTAAATAGATATACATATTTTCCTTACTTCTTTCTTTTTCTTTTTGCCTTCATACCAGTTGTTCTTTCCTTGTGAGAAGTTTCTTTCCCTTTCACAATATCTATTGTACCTTTCAGATTTTATTTGCTCTTTCAGGTTCTTACACTAGGGAGGCAATAGGATGTTTACACATGAGTCTGATTTATTTTACTTGTGAGTATGGTCTCTAGTTATTGTCTCTTTTCCTCTGTTTACTCTGAATTTAATTCCTGGTTATTTGTTTGCTTGTTTTTAGTTTCCTAAACTGATGGGTCACAATATTGATTTTAATTTTTTTTTTTTTCAGTACCAGGAATCAAACTCAGGACCTTATGCTTGCCAGGCAGGTGCATATGTCACTGAACTATATCCCCAGCCCTAAATTTTTCTTCTTTTAAAAGCTATAAATTTTATTCTAAGCACTATTTTCTCTGCAACCCATAAATCTTGGTAAGTCATATTTTACCTGTCAATTATTTAAAAACCATTTTAAAACTTCTCTTAAGATTTCTTCACTGAACAATGTGGTATTTCAAATTGTGTTGCTTAATTGGTAAGATCTTGTCATTTCAAATGATCTTTCTGTCATTAATGTCTAGTTTAATTCTATTTTGATCTGAAAACAGAAATTTTAGTATTTTTATTTTTTTGTATTTGTTACAGTGTGTTTTAGGATCCAAAATGTGGTTTATCTTCAAAAATATCCCATTATGAGCTTCAGAAGATAGTATATTGTCTTAGTATTCCAGAAAGTAGTCTATTGGAGTCCACTGTATCCAGATGATGGTTGGTAGTTTTGAGTTCAGTCATATGCTTACTGATTTTCTACCTGAAAGTATGTCCATTTTTGACAGAGATATGTTACAGACTACAAGTATAATAATAGATACATCTTTTCCTGCTCAATATATATTAATTTTTGCCTTATGTATTTTTGTACCCTGTTGTTAGGTACATAAACGAAGAATTTTTAAGGCTTCCAGAATTAGCCCCATTATCATTATGTCTAAATCATGAAGACCTTAAATCTTTTTCATTATGTACTGTTCCTTGTTTACCCTTACAGTTTTCCTTATAACACCATCTAGTCTGTGTGAAGTTAATATAACTATTATTACTTTTTTTGGTTAATGTAAACATAGTATAGCTTACTTCATTTACTTTGAATCTAAATATGTATCTGCATATAAAATAAATGTCTGATATACAGTATATGGTTGAGTCTTGTTTTTAATTTTCTTTAACAATCTGCTACTGAATTGGTACATTTATACTGCTGGTGTTCATAAGAATTACTGATATTGTTGGTTAATATGTTGAATATTTGTAACTATTTTCCTTTTGTTATCACAGCTCCTTTGCATTTTTCTCTCTCTTGTAGTTTCAGATGAACATTTTATACATTTCAGTTTTCTGTCCTTTATTAGCCTATCAACTGTTCTTTTCTTTTCATTTTAAGTGATTTCCACACAATTTTCAATACAAGTTAACAACAGATCAGACACGACTTTCAAATCACACTGTATTGCGTCCTGGGTACTACTTTATCATTTTGCTTCTCTCAAAATAATCTCTTTTAACATTACTTTCTCAGAAGTCTATTGGCCCTTTGATTCTTGTTTGTCTGAGAAAGTATTTATTTATTCTTCATTTTAAAGGATAATTTCACAGGGTAAAGAATTCTAGGTTGATTTTTTTCTCTATCAATATTTTTAAAATTAACTCTTTTTTTTTTTCCTGGTGTTTGTGAAGAAGTTGAATACAAAGATCCCGTTTTCTATGGGTTCACATGCCCCCTCACCTTGGCTTATTACTGAATTTTTCTTTTATCTTTGATTTTTCAGTAACTTGAAAAATCAAATATCTAGAGGCAGTTTTCTGGTTCTTATTCTGGTAGGTATTCTTGGAGGTTTGTGAATGTGTGGTTTGAGGCCTGATGAGTTTTTACCAATTCTTAGACATTATTGTTTCAAATATTTGTACTGTTAGGTCTTTCCTCTTCTCACATTGTTCTATTCATATATATGTTATGCCTTTTGTAATTGTACCATAATCATTATATTTTTGTGTGCCTTTTCTATCACTTTGCTTTTCAGTTTTTGGATATTTCTTTTCGTTTGGGTGGTGCCAGGAATCGAACTCAGGATGTTGCACTTGCTAGGCAGGTGCTCTACCACTGAGTTGTATCCCCAGTCCCTGGATATTTCTACTGATATATCTTTAAACTCAGACTGCTGCCCTTGGCTGTGTCCAGGTTACAATAAGACTAATAAAAATTACTCTTTGTTAGGTTTTATGTCTGCCATTGAGTTTATCCTTTCTTTGAATGGCCATCATTCTCTTCATATTTTCCACTCATTCTTATACAATGTTTGTATTATCATATTCATCATTGTTTTAAATACTCAGCCTGATAATCCCAATATCACCGCCATATCTGAATCTGGTTTTACTGTTTACTATGTTTCCTCAAAATATATTTTTGGCCTATTAGCATAATTTGTCATATTTTCTTGATTATGAGCCATTGCTTACCAGGTTAAAAGAACTCATGTAAATAGCCTTTAGTAATGTGTTAGTAAGGTGTGGGGTTGTGAAGTAGTAATGATTAGGCTTTATGTTAGGTCTCAGGGTGTGAGTAAACCTGTACTTCTGGATTATGATTTTCATACATGCTTCTTAGAGCTCCTATAGGTAGGACAGTGTTGATTACAGTGGCATGTAGGAGACTAGAATCTAGTATAGTTCGATATTCTTCTTCCCCTGGGTCATTTTAGCTCTGATGAAACCAAAATAGTTTCATTTGAGGGCAGCATATACTTAAAAGGGCTGCAATTTAGGCTTATTTCAAAACAATTCTTTTCTTCCTCTCTCGGCTGGAACCATGAGGCAAATCCTCTGTGATAGCGTGAAAACCTAGCAAAGCTCTAGAAGGTAAAATTAACCAATGTGCGTGGCTCTTTCCTGATGCCTAAGTCTTCCCAGAGATTTTTTTTTCACTCAGATTTGTTCTCACTGAGCCTCCAGCAATTGTTCAGTTTCATTCTAGGGTTTTCTACCTGGGTACTCATCCCTGGGAAGGTTGCTGCTGATGGGATGTTGCTATGGTAAATTGTAATTCTCTGCATTTGCCTCTCCATCTCTCCAATTTTAAGGGCAGTGATTTGCCAAGTGACCTTACTTCTGCTTTAGACCGAAGGGTACTTGCTGAGTTACAGCTTTTTCTGTGTTGCTGGTTTGGAATAGCAACTCTCAAACTGTCTACAACTGACTGTGAAGAGAATTCCTGCATGCCTCTTTTTTTTTTTTTTTTTGCGGTACTGGGGATTGAACTCAGGACCCTGCGCTTGCTAGGCAAGCGCTTATTCCACTGAGCTATATCCCCAGCCCCCCTGCGTGCCTCTTAAAATGGACCAGTCCCTCAGTACAGTAAGGATAAAAAAAATGCTTTGTACTCCTATTCTTTTTCAACACAATCACCAGCTTGTCACTACACATTGTTAGAGGTAAAGATACTGAGATAATGGACAAGATCCTTCATGCCTTCATGAAGGTTACATTTAAGCAAGGCAAATAGCCAATATAAACTTGCAAATTAGAGGAAAAATAAGATGATTACTGGTAAAGTCTTTGAGGAAAGCAAACCAAGGTCTTAATAATAAGTGGTGTCTACAGTGGTGTGAGGTGACATTTCATGTGAAACTTAGAAAACATAAAAGCGGTCTGCATAAGAAAATATGATTGCAGGTTATCCCAACAATCCTACAACCTTACCTGTGTGACATTATGCAAGTTACTCATTCTCTCTGACTCTGTTTTTGTTTGATCTGAAGATAACAGTAGTAGGCTCTCAGAGGTGAATAAGTCAGGGTGTATAAAATACAGTGCCTAAATCATCAAACCTATGTTACAAGATTGCGCTATTGAGATATTTGGATTTTATTTTAATTTCAAAATAAATTCATTCACATAGCAGCTGCTAAGAAGTCCCTTCACATCAAATGATTTTCTGAAATTTTCAAAGTAAACTGTAGTTATTTAAGTAATTGATCTCTACATATATAAAAACCAGGTACTCCATGTGCCCCATGGCTATCATATTTCTAATTTCTTTACTGGAAAATACAAAATAACGAATCTTAATTTGTTTGTAGCATCAGCTCTGTAATCCACCTAGCCATCTTTTCTTTCTTGATTGGTGGTGCTATTTCTGTCTTTGTTCCATGAAAAGTGACGTTGGGGTGAAAAATAGCCAGCCATACAAAGTTGGTTAAATAAATTATAAGCATGAGCACTACTACCAATAAAAAGAGATATGACAAATTACAATAATGAGAGAAATGCTCAAAAATATATCTTGTGAAAATAAAGCATGTTATGACAAAATTCTGGAAGAAAATGCTTTTAAATATTAATAGTGAGTAATTCTGGACAGGGAGATGATAGGATTATACATAATTTAAATTTCTCTTATCTTAGTTTATTTTTTGCTTCCATAATAGCATACCTGAGATTGAATAACTCTCTCTCTCTCTCTTTCAACACACACACACACACACACACACACACACATACATGCAATCAATCAATCAATGATCAACATTATAGAAGCTAGAAAATCCAAGATCAAGGTACTTCCAGGTTTAGTGTCTATGAAGGCCTGGTCTCTAATTCCAAAGGGAGGCCTTGAATACCATTTTTTCAGGGTGGATGTGCTATTGCTTACACAGAAAAAGAGCAGAAGCGGGTGAAACTGGTGCCAAAAGCCAACCACTGCAGCATCAGTCTGTGTACAAGGGTTTGGCCACCATGACCGCTCCATCCACCATTAAGCTCCAAAGCCTAGAACTGTGTCATTAGTGATCAAGCTCCCATCACAAGAGCTTTGGAGGGCACAGACACTCAGATCAAAATATCCCTCTTTCAGGTATGATGAATTCTCTGAGGAAAATAAACTTTGATGTATTTTTAAAAATATTTGAAGAAATGTCTATTTTGGTTTATAATCCACAAGATCAAAAGAAGTAAAATGATTCCCAATTGCTATGAAAATAAAGAAAATTACAACAGATATATAGTTTAGCAAAATATATACACAAGGCTAAAGTATGATCAATGATTTTAGTGAAAATCAGGCATTTTCTATGATCTTAGGTCAATAGCCTTTATTTTGAAGAGGTACTGAAAATATGGTCTGGTGATTGTCTAAGAATTTCTTGACTCAAAAATCATCCAGATTGACAGTGACTTGGCTACACACTTATTCCAAAAGTCCATGGTTATTTCTCTACACTACCGTGTCTGTATTTATGCCATTAAAAAAGGCTTGGCTTGAATATTATGTATTATGAGGAGAATATCCCCTTTCTTCTGGCTCATCCTTTTCTGTACTGCACTTCAACCTCCTGTAAATATACTGAGCCTGGACTTTGGATAGTTATTGTACTAATACAGTAATCCTTCTCTGCACAGTCTAGGCTCTTTGCAGCCTGAGACGTGATCTAACTCAGTCTCATACCTCTGGTGCCTAGGCCTGTGTCTAAATAACAAGAGCTATAAAAATGATTGCGGAATTTAGTGAGTTGCTGCCATTTTCTCCAACAACCTTCCTTGATGAAAAAGTTTTGTTGCTGCTACATTCTTAAACTCGAGATTCAAAGAGAATCAGAAAGCCAAGTTGTTCATTCCCTGATGGGCATCTTTATGCGAATGCTGTAGAGTGCCTCGCTTTCTGGTGTTTCCTCCTTGTTTAGAAAACCCGGACAATGAGGTACAGTAGACAGCAACCAAATGCCCAGAAAAGTCCTTTTTTTCTGACCTGTAATGGGGGATTAAACTCCCAACAAAAGAGCAATTCTCCACCTAGAGGCCCAAGCGCAGAACTTGGATGTAAATGAGAATTGCAGAGCTTCAGAAAGGAGACCGAGAGAGGGTGAGACCATGCAGCATGGTTTGGGCTCTGTATCCGCCCATTGCTTTGGCGTTTAGAGCAATTGAATGACAGATGAAGCCTAGAGCTTAAGATGCTAGAAAAAAATGTTGGTAAGTTTAATCATTTTCTCAAATCTTTAAATATCCTGTATAGCTGTCAGGCACAAAACAATCTTTCTATACAGAAACAAACCTTGGATGTGGTTACAAGGTACATTTCTACCTCTGTATGAAAGTGACTTAATGATCAGGAAAAAATAGATTTGCATGAATGCTTCTTATGGAAAGCACTTAACATAATTGTTACTCAAGACAAACTTCAGCAGAAGTGGGTATAACCAATATAATGAGTCATGCTCTGTGGTTTATAGCCACCACAAGTGAATATTTTTTAATTCAGGTTTTATATGCCCAGAACGTCTTTTGTAAAACTTTGATAGTATCCAGGACATTACCAAAATACATGTAGCTATTTAGCTATTTGATTGTATCATAACATTGAAGGACAGTCTGATTTTAAAAATTATTGAGGTGAGCAGTACATTGAATGCCAAAGCTTTTATTGAAATTAATCTCCATGTATTCTTTTTCTCTCTCAGCATCATGTTATAAGATACACCCGGGCATGCAGTGTACCCTCATCTACACAAGCACTGTGACATCACCTGAAAATCTGAGTAATACAGTTAGAATAGAAATAGAATTGGCCACAATATCATTTCATGTAAGCACATTAGTGATGCTTACTTAATCTTGCAGCATCAAGCCTTTCTCTGGAGTAAGAATTATGGCTTTCTATTTTAATTTTGTGATTTAAATTTTGAAGAACCTTGGATCTCTGAGGGAAGTATAATCCCACGGATATATCAGTGTATTGATTATATCTTTTATGATTTTCTTAAATCATTTGGTGATACCCTGGGGTATTTAAATGATGTGTGAGTGAACAGAACATGATTATTGTGACTATGCCATGACAGTCTTTACTTGCTGATTATAGCATTTCTGTTGACATGAAACAGGACCTTGGCATCCTTCACAACACGTTTTTCTGGGAAAACATACTAAGTCAACTAGAAAGATCAAGCAAAATGAACCCTATTTTTTATTTGTAGTGAATATCAGCCAATCAAGAAATCGTTTGAATTTAGTTATACACTCTTATCCAATCAAAAATGTTGATCACAGAAGGCCCTACAATAGTAATTATTAATAAATTCCTCACTTTAAATACTTGTTCATTTCCAAGTATAGTAATAAGTTGTCTTCACATCCTGTATCCTTTTCTGTTTGTTTTAATTCCTTGTTGAGCCCATTATAGTATAACCAATAAAAACTATTGATCCATCAATTGTTGTAATAATTATTGTCTAAACCTACCTGATATAAAGAAAAAATTTCATATAGCAAGAGTGAAACATTTGAGTTCTCTTCTCCCTTTGCCTGCAAATATCTATGGTTTCAGACGAGTGTTTTAACTGCTATGGATCTCAGTTTTCTTTTCATGAAAATTTGATGAGGATCTAAATATTTTCTTTGTCTTCCCAAATTAGAAAAATACATTAATTTTTTGGAGACATGGGGATGAAATCAGGCATTTTACAAGAAATAAAATATATTCAATATCGATTTTCAAATATCTAACTAACCCTTTTGCTTCCTCAATTTTCTTAGGCTACACAGGTCAAATTTCAAGGTGAGTGAGCCTCTGAGAAACTGTGGAAACATCTGTGCATAAGCACACATATATATACAGACACATTGCTAAAAAGACCAGCAGGAGAAGTCCTTTGACTTTCTAATTTCTTGAAATTTTATCTGATTTTATTCTTTGCTTAAAGGAACTCTTAGAGACCCAGCAATCTCCCTGATGCTTGTCCAGGTTAAATCCCACCTTTCCTAATCCATACCATTTTTGTCCACTCTAGTCCTGTTCCCAGACAATCCCTTCACCAAGAATATGCTTATGTGTCCTTCTAAAACAAGAACAAAATACCAGTTCTTTCCTGAAACTTTCCTACTTCCGCTTGGCAATGCTGGGTGGATGATGGGTGATGTTCCATCCAAGTACTTTCTTAGGACATTAATTGTGTCTGTGAAAAAAATTATACATTATAATCTTAAAATACCAATACAGCTCTTTCTTTCTTTCTCTCTCCACTACCTAAAAATAATAATAATGTAGATAGGGAACACATTCTTTTAAGATTTTGGAGCCCAGCTAATCTCCCATTCCAAAGTAAGCCCCAGGATGCTCTTCAGCAGTTTTCTTGACCTCTTTCTATGGCTATAAAAACTACATGTTGATATTTATGTATTTCAATTGGACAACTTCTCTACAGAATCTATCTAGTTTTTAGTTTTTTTAAAAAGTGAAGCTTATCAGAAAAGAGGGTGAACAAGAAGGCTGTAAGTCCTGTGATGTTAATTATTTTTAAAGAAGAATAGATTATCATATTTTAAAACTGAAATCCTAATTTTCCTTCAAGTTACTTCCCTGATTATCTGCATATATTACTAAGGAACCTGTAGTTGCAGTTCTTAAAGCCTTGCTCCTGGCCTTCTTGTATGTACAAGAGAGCTGATTTATCCAAGCACCTGATTGGCATTTGACAATTCCCAAAGGAGCTGCTTTCAGAGTAAAGCATTTCACATTAATTTTCTCTTCCTCAAAATTACCTCTGACATTCATCTTCACAAGGGTATGAGTGTGTATTTTTATGTGTACAGATTTTATATTTAACAGCATAGAGGAGCATGAGTTCAAAGCATCAACTAGCAAACATCATACAATGGCAAATGTGCTTGCCAAATGGATAGGGAATGACTTTTGGTCCCTATTTTTACCAACATTTATTTCTAGACGAATTATCGTCATTGGTGATCTCTGACAACAGACCTTTCCAAGTCTGATTCTGCCATTTACTTGGTAGACATGTTGACTGCAGCAAACAATCCCCCATCATCAAGTTTTCCAGATGTTTGCACAGCGGGTTCAGTGTTTTTAAACTATCTAAGTGACGATCCCAAATGACAAATGTTCATTTTCAAAATTAAAGCTTATTACGAATTACCTGCCAAGTACAATGTGTCAGGAGAGACTGAATGAATTAGAAATTTTGTCTATTGAGAATGTACAAATAAGGAAAAACATAAATGAGGCAAGCTATTACACATCCTGGAGGGACATAGCAAGAATTTTAAATAACAGTAATTTACTAAAAGCTGTTACCTTAATACTTAAGACTTAGGTTAAGGAGGGCTGTCTTTACTTTTTGACATGAATTAGGCTTCAACTTTTTAATGAAAAGAATAATGCTAAGAAAGATAAGGATAATCTCTAATATAAGCATATTTTTTCTCTTTTAATCATTACTCACAGAGGCCTGGGTTTGGCATATTCAGAGGAATATGACCTGATAGAGTAATCCAAAGATTGAACACATTTCTATCCTTGCTAACTTATAGCTGTGTGGCCTGTTGCTAGTAACTAATCCTTGAAGCCCAGTTTCTTTGTCTATATTGTAAGATTAATAACACTTGAACCTCCATTTTGTCCTCTAAAAGTTGTGAATAAAGTTGTGGTGAAGATTAACTAAACAAAAACAAGGATTTGAATGTGTTTTGTAACCTATAAAGGACCATGAATACATATTGATACCATGACAACATATTGATATGCTAATAACTTGCTACCACATATTAACTACTCAACTCTATACCATATATAACAAGTTCCACATATTTTCTAGCACATATTAACTACTTTTGTATGTGCAATACCACACACATTATCTTCTGCAATCTATACAACTATTTAAGGTAGGTGATAGCACCCCTATTTCACACATGACAAAAATGAAACCTATGAAGGAATTACATAACTTACCTAATTAAATGCTAAGTTGGAGTGGACAGCACTGGAATCAAAATAAGCCTTCAACTTTTACATTATGGTACTTTTCTTTTACTTTGAGAACCTAATGTTCAGTGATGTCACTTTGATGCAAATATTTAAAACTACCTTCAGACCCAGATTGAAACATATACAGCAAACAAACTGATGCTTTCTTAGAAACTCATCATTTTGGCCCCAAGGACCATCATTGACTTTGATCATCTTGTCAGGCAGGAAGTCAACCCACCCACAGCCAAGAATTCTAACTCTTAGCAGATTCCAATGGGTTATTGTTGAAAGATGGATGCACAGCTTTTTCCTTCACATTCTCTCAGCAGTGGCGATCACCTTAACAACTATTGTAATTCAAGCCAGTTTCACTGTTTATTTCCATTTCCAACTTGCAACTGGCCAGAATGTTTAAGTTACTCCATCCCAGAACTAAGCACAGAAGGTATATGTTAACATTTGAAAAAATAGTGTAACATCTTCATGTTTCTTCCTAGTAAATTTTGAATCCTAGATAAGCACAAAACCAGACTGACCACAGAGTCAGAGTTGTCTTTCCAGGGCAAAATGAGAATATCTAGATTTTCCATCTTTAAAATTACAATCAGCAGCAGGAAGTAAAGCAATACTACTCTCCCTGTTATAGAAATCTAAAGGCTTTTTCTGTAGAAGGCAGAGCAGCAAATGTGATCATGATGCTCGACACAACCATTTTCATTATCAGTTGCTTTTCCCCCCAATTGATTATGACTTTTGCTTTAAAAAATGCATTTAGGCAAAAATTTTCTATGCTTGATTTAGCCCAAGGGACATTTATTTTTTTGAGTGTGGGTGGGGAAAGTACTGTACACTGAATCCCTTCTGCTGTGGCTCAGCTATGAGCACATGGACAAACTCCACGACATTTTACTGAAATCGTGTTTTTAGCTTCTACCACTTGCAAGAGTTTAACAATGAGCAACCCAGCTTTATGAGACTGAACATCACGAGGTGATGGCTGTTTGATTTGTTTGGTTGAAAGTTAGGAAGGTTTGCATGGCAAGAGAGATGATGGGCTGGAAGTTGTTTCTATGTTTAAAAAGGTTTGAAGTGATTCAAAGCTTCTGCAGGAAACTGACTCCCCTGAGCAACCCCGCAGACGCACGGTGGAAGGCACTGGAGTTAAGCCCTACAAGAGTGAGGAGAAACGGAGTTAAAGGAGGAACTGAGTCGGTGGAACCACCCAAGTGCGGTGTGAATGTAACTGTAAGTCTTGCATAGCCAGCAAAGTTTCTTTCAGTGGAGGGAAGGTAAGAGATAACAATTATTTGCACTGAGCAGAACCCTTTGAGATTTTTCAGGAAAGAATCACATACATGAGAAACCTGAGGCTGAACTCACTGTGCTGAACACAGAGGTGACACTCCCTGAGAACAAAGACTAAGAATTGTTGCACCAAACCTAGAGATGTAGAAGTCTATGACACAACAAGTTTTCCATTTCATACAAAAGACAAATAACTTTAGAACCACAGTTTGATTTAGCAGATGTAAGGGACCTCTGAATTTAAATTTCAATATATAAATCCCAATTTTGCCATGTAAAATTAATAATGGATTTCTCTAAAGCCAAACCCTCTTCAATCCCTGCTGTAATACTCTTAAGAAAGCATTAAATGAAAGCATTTCACTTTAGTTGAAAATCAATGACACTTCAGTGAAGCATGCCTTTCCCAAGTATTATGGAGTTGAGAATCATACAGTCCCTCTAGTAAGACAGGGGGCCCTGGCTTTGGTGGTAATAACTTCACGTGATGCAGTCTTTGAAAAAAATCATGCAAAATAAAAAAAATTGAAAACCCAGTATAAGCATGCTCCAATTCTCCTTTAAATGCCATTGCAAATATATCAAACTATACGTCATGGTGCTGATATGGTAATAATAGGAATGAAGACAGCAATAAGTAGAAATAACATTTATTCACTGCTTCCTATATAGCAGACACTTGGTAAATATTTTATGTGGATCATCTCATTTGATTCTGTCCAGAACTCCTTCACTCAGCATTATTAACTACATTTCTATACTGTTATCAAAGAGTGAAGAGCTACTTGTGGAGACATAAAATAAATTTAAAGTGGATTAGTATATTTCACTATATGTTAATCTATGACTACTTCCACAATGAATCATTATAAATCCCATCTACTTAGAAAGTTCCCTCTCCCTTTGCATACTGATAAAATTGTATACTTTCCTGTGTTGATTATAAAGATGAATAGGACATAGGCCCTGCCCTCCAGGAACCCTCAATCTGAGAAGTGAGATGAAATGTGCTTTGAAAATCCAATTCACGGTGGTTCATGATAAACTCTAGAATACTCTTTAAAGCTATGGGTAGTCAGGGGACAGAACATAATTTTCTGAGCTAAGGATAATTAGAGGAGAGCAGGATCAGAGATGTTTCTTTAGAGGAAGAAGTACAGTTCAGTTGGGTTTCAAAGGTAGGTATGTATACAATGGAAAGAGATGTTAGACCCAGAGGAAGTTTTAATCTGCAATGCCTTTGAAACCAGGAATACTCAGAAAGCCAGTGTTACTGGAATTTTTGACATATGAATAAGCAATAATGTGGGAAAGGACTACATTATAGAACACTGTCACTGCCACTCTAAGGAGTTTAAACTTTATCTGGCATTCAGCAGCAAGTTTGGGAGTGGAGGTATAATATAGTCAGGGCTCTGCTTTGCGAAGATTAGTTTAGCAACACATTAAACTCGTTTTTGCAATTTTGTACTTGATTGACAAATAAAATCATGCTGTTCCCATGTGCCTGGATGTACACTAGGGAACAGGGATATATTGGTGAGCATGGTTCATTCTGTGCTTTAATAGATACTATAAGCAAACAAACATATGCAAAACAATGCCATCAACGCCACAAACAAGAAAGATCAGAGTAGCCACTACAATTATGATTTAGATAATAGAAAACTACTTTCTGTGAAAATGATTTCAAATTGGGTGTATGAAGTTTATGTAGATAGGTGTGTATAGGCTTATAAGGCAGGAGGGTCAGTCTGTGAAAGAGTGAGTGGAGAAGATATGCTTTCGTAACATGATATGGAATTATTTGATTTTTAGTAACGCTGGTTCTTCACAAGCTCAGGTTTGTGAACAGGTCCCTAGGGTTTTATCCTGCAGGCTGGGCTCGCTGTCCATCAGGTCCCAGGAGAATCAATCAAATATTATAAACAAGGACCTTATGAAAGCTAATCCTACTGAATTGAAGTGGCTCTCACACAGACATGGAAGTCAGCAGGTCTGCGACTGTGTATAAAAAAAAAAACACCAAGTTTGGATGATTCTTTCAAGCCTGAAATAAACATTGTGACTGAGTATGGCTTTTACAATTAATCAGTTCTCTTAATTATTCAGCACATATTTGTTATTTGTCAGCACCATGGAACCCATGATACTTGATGACTCATCTAATGCTTTAGTAATAGTTCATCATCATTTATTCTGAACATTTGACCTCATTTTTTGCCTCCTCCTTATAATATTTTATTATATTTGATTCTTTCCCTGAGAGTTGTATTTATAACAACTTCCTCAATCAGACTCTAACAGTTTGAAGGGAGAAACTGGATCCTCAGCTCTGTGACTCTCTCAACCAGTGACACAGATATAATAGGGGTTCTATAGATGTTTGTTGGTTGGGTGGATGGGTAGATGGGCAGACGGATGAAGACAGTCAGGAAAAAAGGAATGTTTTCTGTCCTCATGAATGTGGAAGTTGAATAATAAAGATCAAACACATTAATTAGAAATGCTTTCAACTGTGCAAACCAGAATGCTTTAGCTTGTCAATTGTTTACTATTATACTGTGACAGTATCCTCATGGTCCTAAAGAGACCCCCTCGCATAAAGTTTGATGTTTTTTATTCACTGTTAGCTGAACTCTGCCTTGTAAGTCTGTAAAAGTACCAACTGTTAAATTTCTCTTAAAATTCAGATTTAAATAAATCAGCTCCAAAGCCTCCTTTGAACCATTTTAATATATTGGCATTTTCCCTCAAGTTTCATGGAATTGAGGTGGATGAGCACAGAATAGGAATCTGAGAAAGGGTCGGCAGTCTTTATTAACCAGGAACAAAACAGAAGATGCCTTTGCCTTTGAAAGTGAAATAATTAACTTCCCATCTAGTCTCCTGGTCACTGTGCACCCCTGATCATCCTTTTCAGGGTGCTCACATCTTCTTTCCATTCAGTAGTTAAGCATAGTCTTTATATTGCTCCATACTGTAGACTTCAGTCTCAAGAAACAGTCTCAACACTGTTAAAAGGTTTGTCTATGTACACATGTTGCTCAATAAGAACTCATTTTGTATTTGTTATTGGTGACAGATAACTTTACATTTATTACAATAAAATAATTCAGTAATACAGAATTATTTTTTCCTCCAAAATCAGAGATGTTGGGCTAGGGATATAGCTCAGCAGGACACAGCACCTGCCTGGCAAGTGTGAAGTCATGAGTTCAATTCCCAGTACCAAAATTAACAATGATGATAATAATAATAGATAAAATCAGAGATGTCAATTTCAAAACACATTCTAGAAATCAAGGAATTGCATGATGTTACATGAAGGAGATGGAAATTATAGTTAGAGAAACTAGTTTCGTGATTCTAGTGAGATTCAGATTCCTTTTCTATAAAAACTATAATAATAATATACTTGAAATATCATTATAGTGCCACCGTGAGAATCTTTAAAGGTAACAGGCATCAAAATAACAGGCATCATGATAGTATGTGATAGATTATCACTTACTGAGCAATTTTTATGTGGAGATGGTATGCTAAACACTCTACCTGCCTTTTCACATTTGGAATTTTCCCAAGCTCTGTGAGGAAGGCCTCAGTTTTAATTTTTATTATCACTGTAAATGAGGAAAGTCATACAAAAGAAGGTAAATTTTGGCATAGGTCACACAGAAGGCTAGGATTTAAATACGCTTGCTCTAATATTTGATTATGGTTAAAAGATGATATTGAAATATCTAAGATGCCTCCTTCCATCAACAGGCCCCACAAAACAAATCTAGATTTAGCAAGTAGACACTGTATTTGAAGGGGGATGGGTAGAGTTGGGAATAAGTCTCTCCAGGAGGACAACAGTCTGATCAGCAATGGCTAAGAAGTTCGTCCAAAGGAATCTTGGGCCCACGCTAAAAGAACTAGAATGGGATATAAGTGTATGTGGTACCTTAGCAGATCGCAGATATGCTCTTCTGAGGCAAGCATCCTCGGGAAGGGATATGAAGTTGAGTATTCTTTCTGGCTAAGATTGAGGGCGAGTAAAATCCAGGGATCTACCCAGGACAGAATTTTGACAGAAGTTTAGTCACCAAATATTTTGCTCCAACCAATGTCAACAAGAAATTCAGCTAATTTTTTGAATCAAAGAAGTGGAAGTTTGAATTTATGTCTAGCCTCATTATAGATAAACAGGAAGAAATCCATGAGGTTTATCTATTGCACATAAAGGAAATGTCATTCTTTGTGTCCCAGAACACAAAAGAACTGAGAGATTTCCTAACCTTCACCATTTTTGTAAAATTGCAAGGTTCAAATGAAGATCAATATCACTGCTTCCCACTGGCTGGAGACAATGCAGGGGAGATGGGATTTGGAAGCCACGCCTTTAGGGTGACAGAATACTTGGGCAACACTGTGGCCTGTGAACACTGGAATGTTGACTGAGCCATTATATTTTGGAAATTCTTTGTTATCACAGCTTATCCAGTAACCAAATGATGAAGTATTCAGTTTTATAACACATACCCATTGTGATTTGAATCAAGCTACTTCATTTTGTGAAATTTACTTTTCTTATCTGCTCAATAATGGAGTCAGAATTGACAAACAGTTGTAGTTTCCTAACTCTGACCTTTAGAAATTGAGGAAGGTACAAAGTCTTTCCCAGGTGCCCTCTGGCTTGATGCGTGGAACTAGCGGCTAAACCAAGCTCTTCAATCTTCTTCCCGGTACTCAGACCACTCAGACTCCCTTGGCTTTCGATGCCACTGACCGAGTGCAGCTTTTCACTGCAGTTCCAAACATGGCTGTCAGTGCTGCTTCTGTCTTGTACTCAACCAATCAATCATTTCTCTTTCCTAACCCTGATGTGCTTCCTCTGACTTACCTCATATAAATGGGATTATTCTTTGACACCATCTTCCTTGCCCTTTCTGATTTTCTACATTTTCCTTCCATAGTTCTCTAAAATTATTTCTGTGTCATGTAAACTCAGTGTTGGGTGTTGTTTCATACTTCCCCACACACCAGAGTCAGCTTCCTGCTTAATATTCAAGAAGCGTTCTTGAAGCTCATCTCTTTCAGGAAAAGCCCACAAAACTCACCAGTGCTCAGCTGATGACTTATTTCAGGCTCTGTTGTTTTTCTGCATTCAGATTCTTTAGTGCAAGCTAGTTGAAGCAAGACTGTCTGGGTCTTATATATCGCCCAGCGCCCTGAGCACAGTACTGCAAGGAATGTAAAAATATCCAATTACCAAATCTATGGGGACACTTACTCTTAAAAAAGTACAATATTACTAACACATGGATTTTGTGTTTTAAATATGGGTGACATTTTCTAGATGGTTTTCCAATGAAATAAAGCGTAAATTAAAACTTGGAGTACAGCATCCAAATGACTATAATTTTTATTCCAACAACAGAGTACAAGTGGTGGGCAGAGGACGGAAGTAGCAGAACAACAATTCTGTGATTTCAGATAGAGAAGAGCAGGTCAGACCAAAATGCAAAGACTTATTGTGGTTCATTACTTTAGGATTTCCAGAATGGTATTTTATCTCTGTAAATCTTGGTTTCCTTGATTACAAGAGAGGGGCCACAGTAGTGACCATACAGCATGGAATGCATAAAATAATACATGTATAATATATTTAGCTTTAAGGATATGAGGTAGACATTCATTAATGTTAGATTTGTTGTTAGGACTCTAATTAACATTAGTATACACAACTGGATTTACTAAACTCCACCAATCAGAAATGGTGATTAAAAACTGAGGAAGTAGAAAAAATCTTTGAGTTCTGAGTATGAAACACAATGAGGATGCATAAGAGCCCTCTTTTCTGTATGCAAAAATCTACTGAAAATATTAAGAGTGAGCAATGTTTACACACTGCTTTCTTGTGGGGTGGGTCACGTTCTCTCACACACCCTGTGTCATCCTTTCCTATTCTTCTCTGAGGACCTCTCCTACCCATCCCACTGAGCCCTTGTCTGTGCCATCTGCCTGTTTGTCACTTACTACACCTTTCAAGAGCTGCCATATTTTAGTGATGTTCTCATTTACAAACTATTCTCATTTATCTTGCTACAGTCCTGTCAGGAGAGAACGGCAACTGGGCTAATCCACAAAGGAAACTCAAAGTCCGAAAGAGAGGAGCATGCAAAAACACATTTAAAAAGAGAAGAGAAAGCTACAGTCTGCGCAGATACACTAGTTTCAATGTGACCACAGACAAAGGGAAAATGACTTTGGCTGGTTCATTTACAGAGAAGGTACTTTGGATGACTGGGTTACGAGGTTAGGAGATATACAGCTCATATATTTATTAGATAATTGAAATCTGCCCCGCTTGCTTTGAGCCAATATAGTCAAGCCTTACAGTTAGTCCTTAAACTCAATGCTACAAATTTCTAGACTAAAATGATCAAAAGGGAAACAAATCATCTTGAGATAAATGATTCATTAAACAAATAAAAGCTTTGTCCTAGGAAGTTCATAAGTGAATTTGACTCGCCTTTGCTCTCTGGGAACTTTTTGAATGTTGATGGTAGTGATGAGACAGAAATTAATCATATGGGGTTAGTTTTAAGACATGGATTCAGCCCCTTCGTGGTCTGCCAAGTTTCTGTTAAAACATCTCCTATTATTGAAGATACAAGTCAAAATCACTTATCAGCAGTTCTTCTAAATAGCAAGGAACATGTATTAAAGAGGCCATGAAGGAATTTCTAATGAGAAAAAATGGTCGTACTTTTTGAGAAATTAACTGCTCCAGTAAATTGCAAAGATAAAGTAGGAAAAGTTATCACAATAATGTCTGTTGTAATAAAACTAAACTGTACAGCTGATAACAGTTAAAATGCCAGAAGGTGAGTTAACGACATACAATTCTCCTAAAAGCCCCTTTGGTCTTTAACCTAAAATATAATTTTGAGACTCACATATAAAGGCTATGTTGGAGCTACATGGAAATTCTACATATGCACATGTCTTACAGATTCATTGTCTATGAACACATATATATATGCATATGTGTTCATATATATATATATATATATATATATATATAAAATGAAACTTTCAGAAAGGTGAAATAAAGTAATTCTAAAACCTAAAATTGATTCTTGAATTGTAAAAGAGATGAAAGTCTGTGGAGAGAGAAATCAGAATGAATTACTGGCTAGCACTAGTAATGAATTACTGGGTAGGATCATGAGAACCGAGGCTTAGATGAAATCATTGAGGTCTTCTAACACTGTCTATGGATTTATGAATGTAAAGGAGGCCTGGAGTTTCTCTTATGATTCTCTATAGTCAAAGCTAAGGAATACTGCAATGCAGAGGGACTCATAAGTGTAATGAGACACAGACAAAGACAACAGAGAGAACTACCCCAAGTAGAAATGGAAGAGTAATTTGAAGTAAGGGAATGTGGGGCTATTAGTTTTACTATGCATTATTGGATTTCTGTCATACAGAATAGTGATCAAAGTCACCACGAAAGGTGCAAATCCTTGTATGTGTGTACGTAGGAAGTAAGGGAGGACAATGGGGAAGATCTAGGAAAAAAAGGCCAGCACTGTGAAAGCCAAAGATCTGCACGTATGTGTGTTCAGATCTGAACGCTGAGATATTCAGGATCTGGGGCTTTCTTGCCTCATAGAGAAATCTAAACTGTTAAGAGCAACTTTCAGACAAACATAAGAGACATCGACAGAACTGTCTCCAGTTACCATGAGTTCAAAGGGCTCCTGACTAGTGCCCTATACCCATAACCAAAGTCTAACTAATTAAGGAAAAACAACAAAGTAGCAGAACAATTATCCAATAAATAACAGAAACTAAAATCTGTCAAAACACTCTTTTAAATATAGTGGAGATACAGTGCAAATGAAAGCAAAAACAAACCTAAGACATCTGTGATACCCATCGGCTCGTAATAAGTGGTCATGTAGTAATAGAAATAATCAAAAGAGAATTTTAAGCAGGCACAGCAGCACTAAGAGCTGCTTTTCTGGATCCTGGCCTTTGTTTATGGATGGTTATAACATGGTAGTGCGTTTAGAGGCCCATCACATGATGGATCCCTTTATTTAAGCAACAGCTCACAGAGGACTTGCTCTAGCATGCCACCTAAATAAGTGCATGAGGAAGCCTCTAAAGTAGGTATGACTTTATGAGGTCATTTCATGAGCTATAGCAAACTTTCTAAACATGTTTGTAGGTAATGTATTAAATAGATTTATCCTACAGTGAAGGCAAATTTGATTATCTTACTTGAAAAAGAGTTTGCTTTCAAGCTATGCCCATTTCATCTGAAGGCTTACTTTAATGTATTCCCAATATGTCTTTATGTGTATTTTGTGAGATACTAGATAAAGTAATAAGTTGGTTAAACTCCATTCATATTCAGTTAGACCTATGTTCAAATATAGCTCAGCTGCTTTTTAGAGATGAATATTTAAAGTATCAATAATCAATCACAAATCACTTGGTTTCATGCAACTTGAACAAACTCTGGTTAATTTTAAGTCAGAGAGAAGCTTATTAAGAAGACAGAATTGCTGTGAGATTCATAGGACTAGTTTAACAAGTATATATTAGCAAGGTCAGATAAAGCAGTACCAGGAACCAGGCAACCAAAATTAATGGGCAGTTTCTTCAAAGTGTTATGTTTTGGATGAGTGAAAGCTGACTATTTTCAATCTGTCTATTAGTAAGTTCAGTGTTCAAGGATCTGGAAGATCAGGAGACTGAGATAGGTGGATTTTCACGAGTTTGAAATCAGCCTGGGCTACATAGTGAGTTGAAGAACAGCTTGAAATACATAGTAAGAGCCTATCTCAAAAAAACACTTTCCACTAGGAATGTAATCATTATGTACTGCAAACATGTACCAATAAAAAGTATTAACAAATAAACCATAAATAAGTGAACAAAAATAAAATATAGTTTATAGAAGAACTTAATTATAGCTTGGGCAGAATCATTTATCTACCCTTAGCAAGGCAGGTTGACATATTATTGGTCAGTTTACTAAGGATGAAGCCACTGAAAGAAAATTGAACAACTACTACCAGAATAAAATGGAAGAAATCTGGTCACACAAACATTAAGTCCACCATTAAAGACAAAATAAGTATACAATAGGCCATTAAAACCTCAGCATGAGGAATAGTTCCTCGATATTTTGTGCTTTCTAAAACTTAATTTATAACTTCTCCATTAAAATAATTAAGTAAGTTATACTTAGATTCATATTCATATTGAGCCAATATTTATTAGGGATATACTATATGTACTGTAACAAAAAAATTTTGTGTATTAGCTCATTAAATTATCTGAACTTAAATTTATGTTAGAATTGATTTTTCTATTTTGTTCTGAGGGAAACTGAGGATAAGAAAGTAAGATTGAACTGCTTATTATCACCTCGTTAATAAAATGTGTAATAAGCACTGCCATTGAGCTCTGTGGAAGTGAAGCTATAGTACTGAGATAATTCATTGAACTTATGATCATAGGACACTAACCTTGAGTCACTATAGGAAAGAAATAAGACCCGGATAATGGTGCAAAAGAAATACCACATCAGTTATCAGGCAGCTGTTGGTGCTGCAGCTGTATCTACAAAGGTAGAGTCTTTAATATGATATAATAATATACTATAATGATCTCAGCTATACATGGCAGATTGAGCACATGTTTACCACAACTCCTTACAAAACTCTCACTAAAATGAGACTAAAAGAAGGGCCAGAGAGAGGAATCTACTGAGGAATCACCGGTAAGCCAGAAAGAATAGTGTGTTCTGGAGGATACAAAGTAGAACTGTAGTGAGCAAGTCAGAGGGAGTAATACCCTAAATATTATCTTATTGGAGGCATCATTTATCCTAAGATGCACCACTAGTTTGTCTTACCAAGGGAAAACAATCTTTGCCAATCAGAATTGTTAAAGGCATAGTGGTAAATGTCCACTTGCCTCTTGCTACATAAAAACCATGCTAAATGTACTATTTTAAATCAGCAATAACTTGACTAGTGTTTCTCAAACTCTGGAGGAGGAATGAGCCCAGCTGGCGTAGGGTCTCTCATTTAATTGTGACTAGATGTGCTGACTGGGCTGGAAATGTTTTCTTTATTCACATGGGTAATGACTAATACTATCTGTCATTTGGAACCCAACTAGGCCTACTGGCTAGGATGCGTGCACATGGCCTAGAGATGCAGCCTGGGCTTCTGCATAGCCTAATGGCTTAGATGTGAGAGCAACCATCCCAAGACATACAGCTGAGCAGAAATGATATTGTTCTTTGTTAACTACTTTCCAGCCATGTAGTCTCATTTGTGTCCACACTATGTTTTTCAGTAAGTCAACAAGGATCAACTGGGTTTAGTGAAAGAAGACATGCATTCCATGTTTCAGTGAAAGAATGGCAACGTTAAAGTCCAAAAAGTTCATGTAGGAGAGAAGCTATCAGTGTGATCACTAGAAAAATTTAATCTGTCACAAAATGATAATATGGTTCCTCCTATTCAAAAATATTAAAATTAAAAATATATAATTGGAAATTCATCACCATGATAGTTGTCTACATTTGATGAGCTATCAAATGAGACAAGAAAGTCCATGTTTCAAAACATAAGAAATCCCAGGAATTTGAAGCCTTGCCCTTTAGAAATTTTTAGCAAGACCGGAAATTGATGGAAAATTTGGCAAAGGGGCAGTTAGTTATGGGACTCTGTCCATCCTGGGTATCTATGTAGCTATGGCTCTTATTCTCATCAGGGGAATCTCGCTATATGGATGCATTCAGGTAAATGTTCTCCATAACACGCAGATAAGAAGCACAGTATCACTTCTTTATCATGGAAGTTTATTTGTCACTTGCCCCTCTCTTGTACACAGTGGATTGGAAATTTCTTCTGTAGAAATAATGAGGATGAGAGGCAAGTAATGAGTCCAGAAAGCATACCCAAAGGTCTACAGGGATGCAAGCTCGGGCAGTTTGGGGGAAAGAGTGCTATGCCTGTGTCTCAGTTAATCTACAGTGAAGTTTTAGTAACACAGCACTTCCAATAATTTCTGAGGTATTTTACTTGAAATATAGGTGGGTGATTAGAAATCACCAGGCATGTGTGGGAACCTTCAGCATTAAAAAAGGAGATAGAAATAAAGAATTACTAGAAGGAATTTGCCATAAACAGAGATAAACAAAACAGCCAGAAAACTCTAAAAGCAAATAGCAAATCACCTTAAGGTTTTAACCTTGGAAAGATAAGACAGTAAAATCTTGAAAGAAAAACAGTGTGACATAAAAATGGAATAATTAGACAACAATAAATAACTATTAAATTATATCTTCAATTAAAAATTCAATTCCTAGCGTGCTCAAGCTCTTGCATTCTATCTTTTACACTGCAAAACAGACAAAAAAGAGGAGTATTTAGTAAGTCAAAGGAAGATCAGAAGATCTTGAGAAATTAAGAAAAGCAGAAATTTTACATAATCAGTGATGATCCAGGGGCTTCACATATGTCTAATATCCTTAAGAAAATATTAAGAAGAAAAAATTTAGAAACAATGAGATAAATAATGCAAAAGAAGGGCCGGGGATATGATTCCTGGTACAAAAAAAAAATAATAATAATAATGCAAAAGAATTCCCCAGAATTTCAGACCTTTTGTTGTGTTGACCCATGAGAAAAAAAACAGGTAAAGAAGACCAAATTTAAAGCTTATTATAAAGTTCCTGATTAAGTTTCAAATCTCACTGAGGCAGTACTGCAGGTCATACATAAAGTAAAGGAGTAGAAGAGCAACTTACATGTTAAGCAGAACAAGAAACTAACAGTGGAGTAATACTTTCAAAATTCTGGAAAAAAATCAACATAAGATACCCTATGCTGTCAAACTACCAGTCAAAGAGGAAAGGAAAAGAAAGGCATTTTGGACAGGTAAGCTTTCATGCTACTCATCATTCAGGCAGCTTTTCTTAAACAGTTACACTAGCATCTCAGAATGTGTGCCATTCAAAACAAAGAGAGAACCAGGAAAGACCAGGAACATAGAGTGGGCCAGAGAAAGGCAGCCCCACCCAGGGAGCAGCACAGCATGCCTGCAGCATGAGAGGAGAATGGAACAGGGAACAGAGTCGTCAGGATTAACGACTCCAGCAGGAATAGATGAGCAGATTATCTAATGGTTCGACCTCATAAAAATAGGATCTGAAGGTGATTTGACATCTGTTGAAGAGCTGCAAAAATTTAACACTAGGGACACAGAAAGTTTACAAATATTAACTCAAGAATATTATTTAAATGAAAAGAAAAACCCAAACTATTGCACAGGTAAAGTACCTGAAGTAAAGTGTTTGAGTTGATCCTGGATTGACATGCAAAGATATACTTAATAGTTATATTGAAAACATTGAAAATTGTTTCACGGACACAATTTTGATAGAAATATCTTGAGTGAACGGAAAAATAGAAAGTGGGGATATTTTGATGATAAGTCTCGTATTTCTTAGTAAAAGATAATGGAAAATTTCTAAAATTGATAAATCATGAAATATAAATAGGATCATCCTACCTTAATAGGGAACAGAGAAGAAAAATGTGATGGCTAAAATTGACCGTTCACTTGAATGGCTCAGGAGGCATGAAAGGGATTGCCAAGGCATGCCGCCCAGTGTGTATGGCTGAGCCATGGACGGGTGGCCTTCAAACGTCTGTGAGATCCCTCACTTCTTCCTCTCTGCTGCTCGTACCCCACTGTACCGCCCGGCTGCCATGAATTATGCTGCTTCGCTCCACAATGCCCTTATGTCAGTCAACCATGGACTGAAGTCTCTGTAACTCTGAGCCAAATATGCTTCTCCTTTTTTTAAGTCATCAGTGTCAAATATTTTGTCCTAGCAACAGAGAAAATACAGAATGAAGAGGTTTGTTGTCACTTGAAATAAGTCTTGCTGTAGTATTCACCTTTTAAAAAATGGTATGTAAGTATTACGTTGGTGCAAGTATGAAAAAAATGTTTTAAGTAAGAATGAATAAGGACTTTTGATTTAGAAAATAAAGGTGTGAATCCTTAATTTCTTCCCTACTGTTGCCTATGTACCCACATACAAGGTCCTTTTCTTCTCTAATCTCAGTTTGGGGTATGTAAAATAAACAAAAAAATAGTTACTAAGTATAGTGCCTATAATCTGCCTAGTAAAACATTAAATGCATTTCACTTGGTCATCACAAATCTCTCCTGATTTTTCATGGTTTTATAGATAGAATAAATGTGTCATAGAGAGATAACACAATTTATCCAAGAGCATTCAGCAAGTAAATGATGGTATCTGAGCACAGACAACAAAATACCAAAATATATCCAACTCCTTTCACTACAAAGTTAATATGGAATTTTAAATGAAGTCATGTGTGTCTGACAAAGAGTAAATACTTAATGAATACTCATAAATGAATAATTTAATATTCATTTAACAACTTCATTAATGCACAAAAGCATATCATATATGTTATAATGCTGATGGTTTGAATGTACAGCATTGTTAACTAGACATTTCAAGGGTGTTAGCAAATGACTTGGACCTGTAGTGAGACATGCAGACCTAGTCACTAAGGTACCTACAATTTAATAAATCAAACAATAATTGCAGCTTACTCTGTTAATTTATGCTGTTGCCTAAATTTAAAAGTTTCCTGACAGTGAAGTTTACTTTTCACTATGAAAGTCTGAGCAAGTAATTTCTATTGTTGCATAATAACCAGAAATTATGTTTTTCAAATCTGTACTTCGAGAAGGAAATTCTCCCCTGACAGCTCCTTCTCTCATCTTTGTGTGGATCAATTTCTCTATCGATTATGTTAATGTACATCACATCAGATATGCCACCCAGACACTGGAACGTCTAGAATTGAAAGTATTTTGGTGTATGAACAGGTTTCTTATTATCCTGCTTAGACTGACCTTTCTAGAATATTTTCATCAGACAGAAAGGGAATGGTAGCAGACCCGTTCAGATTTCATTTCAATCAGTGGTTAATTAACACAAATCGAAAAGGCTCTGCCATTAGGTGTTTCACTTTTCAAATCTTCCTCAGTGGCAAATTTTTTTCTTTATGGTTTTTAAGGACATAAAAGTCTATAAGAAATATGCTGTTAGCTGCATGTGGAATTAGATCTCAAAAAATGGCTTTTAAAGATTTAAATCAAAAAACCTCAAGGAATTTACTTCCTTCTAAGAAAGGAATTTGGTCCAGATTCAGGAAGTTTTAGTTGCAAGAGAAGAGTTTTAATTACAAGTCCAAGCTACTGTACTATATTACCTGCCATTTTTAAAAAGTCTCACCAGATGGTATGAAATATAGAATCAAATCACTAAAAATGGCTAAATATGACTATTAAATAAACAAAAGAATCAGAGGTTTGCAAATGGGTCTTCATCATGTGTTGTTAAAAAATCTCTTTTTAAGACAACCACCTGATTTTTCCCAAGGTTGCAGTTTGCAGCCATGCAAAACAATTTCTTGTTGCTGTACATGACTACCAGAGTATGAACACTGATTTTGTTTTTATCCTGGTCTTAGAATTACTTTGTGTTTTGTCTTGATTTTGCTTGTTTGCTTGTTGCAATAATAGAGGTTGAAACACAGGGTCTTTGCATTGAGCTACACAATCAGCTTACTTTTAATTTTTTTATTAGGACATATTTGCAGTGTATAACGTTTGCAGCACATAATGTTCACATTCCTTGTGGGAAGTTAGTAGAAGTGCATGACACACTGTAATTATTTTTTATTTTGAGACCAGCAGTCTCACAAGTCACTAAATTACTCAGACAGGGCTTGCACTTCCAATCTTCCTGCTTCAGGTCCAAAAGTGGCAGAATTAGTTTCGAATGAAAAAAAAAAAAAAGTAGTACAAAACAACCATACTTTTAAAAGGACATATATATAAGGATAGCCTAGGTTAGTATTTGTGGGAATATCCATACTGCCTAAAGTGTTCTTGGAAATCATTTTGGTGTTTTTTTGCAAGATGCATATATTAGTATAAAATCATTTTTTCTTTTCTTAGACCTAAAATGGTTATATATGGTAATATCAGCAAAATGTTCAGTATTGGTCATACTAAACTTGAAGTAATTTTTGTTTTCTTTCCTGCTGGTTATAAATGTTTGCTGGATTCCTTTTTTAAAATGATTTATTTATTAATCAAGCAATCTATTTATTAGTTTCCAACTTTCAAAAATTGTATCCAAACTCAGTTTCTGACCATACTAACCTTATTCCAACCTGAAGAAAGGAAAAATGGCTAGTTATTTTTATCAGCCACATTTAGCAAGTACTTGGTAGTCAAAATTTAGAAGAAAATGGATATCCTTAAACAAAAAAGTAAATCATGTAGATCACTCAAGTTAAAATTCATTCTACAATTATGTAACAGTGACTGTATTTTTTAAGAAACCAAAAAAGTGAATTCTTCAAGTGTTTTCAAGATGTACCTGTTTTAAGAGAAAACAGTGCAGGTAGAATGACCCCATCATGAGATCTTATAAGTTGAACATGGTTGACTATATTGGATAGCTTCAGAGAAAGGAAAGCTGGTATTTTAGCATGCATTTCTTTGTTTCAAGTAATTATAAAGTTAAAGTGAGAATCTGGAAAAAGTAAAGAAGATATATTTATCTGAATTTGGGTCTGAACCTATTCAAATGTTACCATAGCTACCTTGTGGGGACAACTTGTATCCAGACAATCTACTGACCCAATTAGTGATAGATTTAAAACACTATCCTAAAGTGAAGCAGGTTGTTTGGTATTCTGACTACAAGTTGGCTTGCTACTGGAGAACTGGTGAAGCTGCTTGTCAGAGAGGGATGAAAGGGTAGTCCAGGAAGCAGAAAGATTGTATCATGGTGCTCCACAATATGCCTTGTAATTTGTACACAAGTTGGTAGAAGAGCGCCGAATCAAGAAAACTTAATTTTGACCGGTCTGATGTATAGTCTATTTTGGTTAACCAAAAGGAACACATACATTTACTACATTAGAGAAATTTCCATTATTTTCCTCTCAACCATGAAAATCGATTTTGATGTGATTACACTCAGCCAGTTTGATGTGTCTCTGACAGGACTGAACAGATAGAGATTGTGGGTGGTGTAGTGTGGTTAAGCTGGACTCTGTGACAAACTGAAAATACCAAAATTCTAATACTAATGAGGACAATTTCTGTGAAAATGGATCTAAGACACAATAATGACTATACTACATTTAAATAGTAAGGAAAATATTTCCACATGTCAAAAAAATAGGGCTTTCGTGATTTCATTTTTTACTGTAAATAATATTTAAAGAGGTACAAGTACGTTATCAGTTGTAACCAGTAAACATTTTATCTCTTTATCAAAATCATGAGCTATTATTCTATACAAGGAATTTATTAAAGAAATTGTTATCAAACTTTACATTTGATAAAAAAATAACTAGAAATCACAGACTGTATGATACCAGGAATTTCAGCTCTCTTCCTGTTCAGACTTCTCTATTCATTAAACTATCCTCATAGTCATTCATTCACTCAATAAATGTTTATTGAGCACCCAAATGTGAGGCTCTCAGCTGTGTGTCTGGACACCAGTAAAGACAAAGTAAACAGGACTTGTCATCAAGTATGGAGTGTAGTCAGGAACACAAACAAGACCAATTACAATAGAGTATGGTAAGCTCTGTAATAAATGACTTGCGGAGCTCCATGGGAGCATTGGAATAGATGCCTATTCTAAAGGGAATTCAGAGATTTAGAGAAAAAATTATAAAGAACTTCAAGTCAAAGGGTGCTGAAGGGATTCCATTCAATAAAAGTTAGTTATCAGATGGGGATGAGGTAGTGTGAGAAGGGAGACTATCGGGAGGAGGAAATAACATGCTCAGAGTTCAGGAGGGAAGAGTGTGCCTGACCTGGAGGAGGAAGACAAAGAATTTGTAGAGACTGTAGCATAGAATATAAGAGGTAGGTTGAGGGAATGTCATCAAAAGAAAATATTGAAAGTGAAACAAGAATTTTATGCAGGTCAGGAGAAGGTCATGATAGAAAAACATGGCAAGAAGCTTAGGCTTTTATCTGAAGGAAAAGAGGTATTAGATGATTTTAAGATATGTACATACATATTTAGACTTGCATTTTGGTAAGACAGGTAAATCTAACTACATAGAAGAAATGATCTGAATGTGAAGCAGACTGGAAGCAGAAAGACCAGGAGGGATTATTCTAGTGCAGGCAAGACATCCTGGTGACCTTCACAAGGACACTGGCAATGGTGATGGAGAACAGGGTAGTGTATAAGCACATTGATATTGATATTTTGTTTGTGTGGTTTTTTGGAAGATGAAGCGATATGAATATGTAGATGGCTGGGTCTGGAGAGTGAGGTAGAGGCAAAGTGACAGCACTAAAATGACTAAAATCACAATGGTGAGCACATTGTTTGAGGCATTTTTCATTTTATAAGTGGTAGATATGGCTCTTGAGTCACTGCTGAAAGAGAAAAAGAGGGAGATGAGGAAGAGGCATGTGGTTTGGGTCTAGATGTCTTCCCAAAGCCTCGTGCAGTTTCAAATGGGCCTCTTTCAGACAGGGCTGCATCTAGAGTGTGTGATTGTTTGCTGGTACAATGCTGGGACTACGAGTGGGTGATTTCCTGATCGCTTCACTGACTAGACTGGCACCACACTAATCCTGGTAGATGTGATAGCATATAAGGGACAGATAGAGGCTTCTCTCTCCCTCCCCTCCCCTCTGCTTCCGCTTCCTCCTCCCCTCCCCTTCTGCTTTCTCCTCCCTTCTCCTCCCCTCTTCCTCTCCCCCTCCCCCTTGCTTGTTGACTTTGCTTTGTTGCACAGCCATGAACTATTGCCCTTTTGCAATGTGCCACCCTGCCCTGAACCCAGCCAATTATGGAGTGAAGCTTTTAGAAACTGTCAACTAAATAAACCTTTCACTCTTTAACTTTGTGTGTCTGATATTTTGTTTTAGCAACAAGAGAGAAAAATAACTAATACAGAGAGAAAGGAAAACGGAAGAGGAGGAGGAGGAAAAAGCAGAGGGGAGTGGGAGGAGGGAGAGAGGGGCAGGGAAACGGAGAGAGAAAGGAAAAAGAGCAAAAGAGGAGGTAAGGAGGAAAGAAAAACATTCTAAACTGGGACTACAAAGCTAATGCTAAAAGGAGGCAGAAGTCAGAGCTGCTGAAGACCCTCTGGGAAATGTGCAGACAATGCCTTTGGGACATGGCCTGGGTGAGAAGGGAATTTGAATCTCCAGTCCTGAGCCCATATTCTCAGAAACTGCTACAATGCTCTCAGGTTTCTGGCACCCATTTGCTACTAGCACAAAGCTTGGGACATTCTTAATGTATGCTCATATGTGTTCAGGCATTTATTTTCAAGCACCAAACAGATAAGTCAAGACTCCCAACAGAAGAAAGTACTTCTGAAGTTGGGGCTCTACAGAAAGGGCAGATAAGAAATTATACCGAAAATCTTTGCTGTTTATGGGAATATCAGGTACAGAACACAGAACCAAACTGTACCCACGGGATGAAATTAAATAGAAAATGCAGTGCTAAATGTCCTCAAAAATCTATTTGAAATAGGCAGATAAATTTTACACTAAATAATTTCTAAAAATTAAACATATACTTGTTGAAATGAGAAAGACAATTGACTATATTAAGCAAAATACATACAGCTAAAGACTGAAGTAATGAGTTAAAATGTTCAGTACATCCACAACAGTTTATGAAAAGTGGACAGAAAAAGAGATGAAAAACAATAATGAGATGGTACAAGAAATAAAAAGCAATGTGTGTAGTAATAAAACACATATAATTCAGTCCCGCATGGAATGAATGCAAAAAGGTAATACAAAGAGATACTGGATTTTCCAGTATTAGGGAAAGCATGAGCACATACAAAGCCAGAAACTGTCATGTTCCCCAAGCAGAGGAAATACAAATAAATAAAAATTTTTACTTATTATATTGAAACTTCACAGAAAGAAAAACAAATAGAAAACTTTAAAAATATTTTGAAAGGCACAATGAGTGTAAAAATCAGCTGTTGTGGCTATTAAATTTTCATATCATCTGTCTACTTCCTGGGACCCTGATAATGCTAGCAGGTTCTGGACAGTCTATAACTGATTACCCACTTTAGCGGTTACATGAACTTGCTTTTCCTGACTTACCCTAGTCTACTGGGAACACTTCTCTCTCTCTCTTTGATTTTTTAAAGTTTTATTGTTCTTGTTGTTTTGAGACAACGTCCCTCTATGTAGTTCAGGTTAGCCCTGAACTCACTATGTAGCCGAGGCTGGCCTCAAACTCAAGGGTGATCCTGCTGCTCCAGCCTCCCAAGTGCTGGGATTACAGAGATGTGTCACTATGCCATGCAAGGCACATGTGATCTCTTAAATGAAACTTTGGAGTAGTTGCTTCTAAGCATGGTTTTCTTGTGTCCTTTCATAGGCACCCCTATGAGTTTAATGTTTCTATGATCACTTGAACTGAGGAAGTTTTGCAGTTACCTGTAGTAACACAACTAGGAAGTGAAAGTGTCAAGACATCAATGATCAACTTCTAACCTCAGACCCAGTTTTCTATGAATAAACTCTCATGTAGTAGTTTGCCTTTTATTTCTTAATCTTCTGAGCTTTACACTGGAATGTCTTCAATGTTAAAAGTAACATATAATAGTTTTTAACTTCTAACAATAAAAATCATGTAAATAGCTAACAAGCACCTAAAGAGATAAAAGAACAACAACTGAAAAAAATATATACAAACATAATATCTCTGGAAGTAATGAAGAAGTAACAAGACATCATCAGAGCCTGGAAGAAAATAACTGCTCACTTAGACTGACATCGCCAACAAAATCCAGACTCAAAGTATAAAACAGTCCCATAAAGATGGACAAAGTTGAGAAGTTACTATAAAGAAAATAAAACTAAATAAAATTCTGAAGAAGTTAAAGAAGAAAAATCAAATTAAAATATGGGTTATATATTTTATGCAGGTCAAGAAGGGATTGTTTTAATTAATTCCAAGGTTTGTAAATATAAAAGAGGAATAAGATGAAGTTTAATTTGGGAACTATCAAAACTAAGTATTCATGGTATAATTCTAAGAGTACATAAATTCAAAAGTTGAAGAAAATGAAAACAAAGAATTAAATATTCCAAACCAAGCAGCATAGTAAAAGACAGACAATTTTTTAAACAGTAAGATGGTAGAAAAAGATTTGACATATAATAAAAACAAAACAATAAATTTATTGTAATCATTAAATAAGACATAGATTATTAAATTTTATGTTTAACATACTACTAGAGATGATTTGCAGAGAGAAGACTAAAAATTAAAAAAGCAAGGGAAATCTTAAATGTTGGAAAAACTATGCATAACAAATGCCAAATGGAGAAATACTTAGATAACTGTCTCAATTGTAGAAAATACATCACAAAATTAACAGCATGTGTAAGGAAATAAATAACTGTCATAATGATGAACAGCTATATTTACCAGGATTTTCTAACAGTATTATAATATCTATGTTACTGATAAAATTATCTTAACATAGATATCTAAAATGATGGTATGTTTACTGAAGGAATGAACAAGTCCCTCATCCCTGTTTCAACTTTTGCCATCAACTTGGAAAGATAATCATGAAAAGCTTAAAAAATCTAAAGTAAGTTGTGAATCTCAAGTTACTAGACATATACAAAGCCACACAGCCCCACATAAGTAACTATGAGTACTTAAACCACAGAAGAACCTTTAAAAAGCATGCATTAGGTCATAATCTTAACAAACTCTGAAACACTTACAAACACATGTATTAGGTCTATAAAAATGTTCAGTCAATATTGTAGGTTTTGATAATATTTAAAGTATAGTTAATAGAAGATCATATTCTCTGCCCACAAAGCTATTAGTAGCAAAAATATTATACGTATACTCATCCACGCTCCTAAATAACTCACATATTATCCTGGAGTTGTTTTAACTAAATGGCAGCAAAACTACTACCTATTAAAATCTTCACTTAGAAGCAAATTTACCAACTACTTATATATAATGGAAAGAAAGCTGAATTCCAATAAGCGAGTGAGCAACTGAAGAAGATAGGGCACAAGCTTCAGCATATAAAAGGACATAATAAAGCCAGGAGCAGAGTTGATAAATATGAAAAAAATTAATACACACAATAGTTGGTGTTTGCAGTCTGGGAAGATTGAGCAAAGAAAACGAAATAAATGTAATTAAATAATATTGTGAATTGGAAGAACAACATAAATGAAGTGCACGAAAATTAAGACAATATTAACCAGAAGGAAAGTGTTGAGAATGATGTTCTTATGGTGGGGCCAAGTCACTCAGCCAGTTTAGGAAATATATTAAAAGAAAGAGGCCTGGGAAAGTACAATTGGAAAGTGAGTACAAGGCCCTCTTGAGATGATGAAATGGTGGCACCACATAGCCAGTAGACACACAGGTAGAAAAGGAAATTTATGGAGAAAAAGGAAGAGCTGCAGATAGAGGCAATCAGAAACAGATCAGGATTTTTTTTTAAATCTACCACCCATTCTTTTTTTATGATCTTTTCTTTCTTAATCATCCTCCAATTGCCTACACTCTGGTTACCAGGTGAATCTGAAGCTGGAGGCGCACCACAGCTCAACTGGACCTGACCCAAAGCTGAAAACAGGGCCCCCTGGAGGATCCGGCAAGCTTTCTGCGGGAAGAAGAGTCTTCCGTAACACTTTGGCTGAAGACCACAGTAGCTGGAGATGAAGAGGGAAAGCTGACTGGCCAGTTCTCTGAAACTGACTAGCTGGGAGTCAGTGGCCCTGAGAGGATCCCAAGAGAGAGAGCTGCGATTCCTTATCACCCTAAATAAAAGCAATAACAATGACCGGATTTACATTCACATGGAGCACCATTCCAAGATTCACCTACTACGTGCCCTCGGGTCTCATGACCACTTCCGTCACAGCAGAGAACCAGGGCAACAAGGAGGTGAAGTTCCCGCCCTGTTACAGCTGCTGGTCAGGGTCCACACAATGACTCAGTCCCTGGAAGGTGGGTTCTCTGCCTGGCGCCATAGCCACTGGATGGTTAGCAGCTTGTCCATTATGCTGATTTTAGCATCCTGCTTCTCAGTGTCCCCATATGGAGTCCAGGATAAATCATGCTGCAGCTTGTAGGCACCAAGGAAGTCATGTGGACAACTTTGCCCCATTCCTTTGGAGAAATAATGGGAAAGTATCGCTGGCCACTCTCTCCTTGATAAAGAGTAAATATTGCCGGTTTTTTCCCTCCCAGTATGTTACAAGTTATGTGGTGCGAATCAGCATCTCTGCGGGAGTCTTACAGAACCTTTCTGACTTGTTCTTGAAAATGTTGGCTTATTCAGCTATGACTCACAACTTGCTGGTAGCATTTGCTCCAATGAAGTCACCAGCCTTCCAGACCTGCTCTGTCAGCACCGAGAAGTCCACCAGGTCCTCGACCCGGTGGGCATGGGGTGGGTGTGGGAGGGGCTCACCAGGGCCAGGTGCCAGGGCCGATGTCAGCTCTGCCGGGACTCCTCCCTGCTCAGCCTCCGCTGGAGCTCCTTGACTTTGCATACCTCCCTCTGCCTGCCCAGCGACCCCAGAGCCCTCCATGACAACGATGCACCCCTTACCACCCTTTCTCTTAAGCAGTGTATACATATTTACTTACACAGTTATCAGCATTATTTTACAAATAACTGGTCTGAGACTTACGTAATTTAAATAATTTTTCCATCAGCTACCCTCCCAATAAGTGGCAGGAGAATTTCAACCTTGAGCATAGGTCTCCTGCCTTCAGAATTCATGTTTTTAAACACTGTCTCACCTGTCCTCGTCTAAACTGGAGATTTACAGTGTGGGATCCATGGAGTAAAAGCTGGAAATTGATCCCCTGGGAAGAGAAAATACTAAGAAGGAAAATTATTTTAAATAAGAATTTAAAGCAGAGTTCTGCAGGTTGCCAATAATTAAAAGGTAGTCCAAGGAGAAACCAGTGTACAAAAGAGACAGAAATGAAACAGTCAGAGAAGTGCAGGGTAAGTGAGGAGAGTGTGGTAATAGATAAGTCATGGGGAGAGGGCATTTCAAGAAAGAAGGAACAGTCAATAGTGTCAAACCCTACCAACTGTTCAGGTAGATAAGGACTGGAAATTATTTATTGGATTTAACTACAAGGCCATCATTGCTGACATTGACAAGAGCAGGTTCAGCAGAGCTGAAGAAACAGAATCCAGGTTTTGGAAGGTTTTAGAGAAAGAGAAAGCAAAGCAGGGGGAGAATGCGCTTTCCTGATGTGCTTGGCTATGAATAGGACAGGAGAATATGTTGGTTAATGGGAGTATTTTTCCCCCAGAGGATGTGTGTAATCTTGAACATAGCAACGGGTGTGAAATATGTAGGAGGAGGAATGATTTATTTGTCAAACTAATTTTACTGTGCTATTTTTCCAAGGTCTTCGTGAATACTATTTTGAAAAAAATAATCCTTATTACATGCTTCTTTGAAATAGGAATATTTCATATTCCCATTTTACAGGTGAGATTTGAACATGAAGAGGTTATGTCTCCTGTGTTCATTCACTGCATCAAGTTGTAATAAGCAGTGGTTGAAATCCAGGGCTGACCGCCTCCCTTAGAGCAACCATCTATGGATGTGAAGCAAAGAAAAGCCTTTGAAGAGGAGGAGAAGGGATACAGCAAGCAGGCCTGCAGGTGGGGAGGAGGAAGAACTTTTTTTTCTACACTGTAATGGAATGAGGCCATATTGTGCAGATGTGAGTGGAAGACAGCCAGGAGGGAGTGCAGAATGACTTTGACAGATGGCGTGTGGTTCAGTGAAGGAGATTTTGGTTTTGCTTTGTTTTTCTTTGTGGTGTTGAGGGTGCAAGGGTCACAGGAAACATAATAGAAGTAGTAGGACTCTGATTTCAAACCGTGAGATGCTTTGCAGCTGCCACTTATGAGGGAAGGTGAGAACCTTTAGGATGGATCGGGTTGGAGATAAAATCAGATGAGAAGAATAAGACCAGGCAAAACGGTTGTAAAACAGCTTTCTAACAAATATAGCGAACAAATGGGGAGAGGAATAAAACAGGCTAAGAACTACCAGAACAGCAAATGGATAGCAATTTCTTGGAAAGGTAGAGAGCTGGAAACATTTACACACTGATTGTGTCATGTTCTTATCAGAATCATAAATAAGTGGTGGGTCCCCTTTATCATTTAGTTCTTCTAATAACCTTTAAAGTATTTCAATTTTTACAATATGTTTTATGTCATGTATTGTATGGTCCAGAGAAAAGTTCATGTCTATATATAATGATCATTTTGTTTTTTCTTTGTCAGTATTTATACTTCCATTCTCAGATCTGTGTACCTGTTAAATGTTTCCACATATATGTATATATAAGAAAATAGACTCTATTAAAATGTTTATGAGAATGGAATGTAATTATATAAAATATCCTTAGTTAACTAAGACATCATCTGGTTTCTTCTTTGAATATTTATATATAAACATAAACTATAAGTTATGTACAAAACAGCTGCTCATATAACAAATATATAGTCAGACACCTTTGAAGTTTTTGGAATCAGTCCATTTCATCTTCTCATATTGCTTTTTAAAAATAATACTGGGTACACATTGGTAGTATTTTCCTGGGGATGCTCAAATCTATAATACTAAACACAGTTGCTGTATGATGTACTTTTGTATGCTATTTTTGAAGTTTTAGGATCAATCTTTTGTCAGCTTCATAAAGTACAGTCTATGTTCTCAGAGAGTTTTAATAACAAAAAATGATTTTTTACTTAAACTTTCCATAAAAACATCTAAATCATCTTTCCTCAGCGCCATTTTTAGAAAATATATATATTTTAGTTTCAAAATTGTTATTTGTTGTACTAGTCAAGCTTCTCCAGAGAGACAGAGCCAATAACATATAGACACAGATACGAGAGAGGATTTATTAGGAGAACTTGCTCCTAGGGTTATGAATGCTCAGAAGTCTCACAACAGGCCATCTGTAAGCTGGAGACCCTGGGATGCTGGTAGCGTGTATCTGTCCATGTCCTAGCCTCAGAACCAAGAAAGCTGAAGGTGTAAGTCTAAATACAGAGGTAAATGTCTGAGAACCCAGATAGACTCTGCTTGTGTTTTGAAGGGCAAGTGGCGGAGTTACAGGCATGTACTACTCTCCCAGCTGAATATTCTCTTTTTTAATAATCTTTTATATTTACTTTTTATCTGTTACATTTTTTCTTTAGTACTCATTCCCTTATTATATATTCATACATATTGATAATTTTACTCACTTTTTTCTTTATGATAGATCCTTGAGTTGAATATTTATTTTTTTCATATCTAGTACTTGTTGCATTTAGGTTTATAAATACCCCTCTAGATGGAGATTTGGGTACACTGCACCATTGTAATCTGCAGCATACTCATTAACACCATGTTCTGCAGTGTAATTATGACAAATTTCATTTCTACATTGACCTCAGTTATTTATGATATCTTAATTTATTTTAAAGAATTTTCAACATATGCTTTTTATTACCATCTGATTTCATTGCATTGCCATTATATAATATGGTATATAGATCTCTTTTAAAATTTATTCTGATTTTTGTTCGTGGCCTACTGCATGTTCGGCTTTTGTAAAAGATTTGTGATGCTTGGAATATTTTTTCCTCATAGTATTTACTGCTTAATATAAGTGTGTGTGTGTGTGTGTATGTATATATATATATATATATATATGTATGTATGTATGTATAATAGAAGTAAATCTGTAAGAAAATATAATATATAATATTTGTTTAATACATAACCACATAATATATAGTACATAGAATATGTAGTAAATTTACATAACTACTATATATCCAAAAATTTCCTCTTATCTTAACAAATTATCCAATAACTTTTGTTTCCTACATTTTCCTTCCTCCTTTTATTTTCATATTCCAGACAAAAAATTATTCCGTTTTTAAAAAGTATCAAGGCCTGGGGATGTAGCAGTCATCGGGCACTTGCCTAGCGTGTGTCAGGCCTTAAGTTTAATTATTAACGCTGAAAAAATCAAGTTATGGACATATTTTATTTTATATTTTTTAGATTGCCCATGAAATCAACTCAGATATGGAAAGTATATTCTTCTTGCCAACTTACTTCATTTATTATTCTAAGTTTTGTGTGCAGCTAGTGAAGGCCAGGAGATGCGCTCCCTAGTAAGTTTATAGGTACGCATTCCGCTCTTGAAAAGGAGAAAAATGCCAACGAGATACTATAACTCTGTAAATGTCAAATATGAATGAAATGTTTTAAAAACCAATAAATATTGATTTTATATTGTAAATCTATGCGGCTCTTCTAAATTAAAGTCATTACTGAGTCTCTCTGTGATACTTGTGGGCATATTTTCCCTTGATAGACAACCGATGCACTATTTTTTCTTACGCTTTGGTGATTCTTCAACTATTTATGTCATTAATGGGTTTGCCTCAATTGCTTCAAAAGTATGTCAGGACTCATTTTAATTTAGAGTTCTAAATTGATATAGAAAAGTGCATCTAACTTTCATCTTAAGTAATAATTTTTAGTCAGGACACCTGTATTTTCCTAAGAACAGAAAACTTGTAATACCTTTCTGTTTCTGCTGGTGTTTAGATCTTAGATATCAAAAATAATGATAATAATATTTTTAAAGGAATTTGAATTTTCAAATACACTCATTTTACTTGGTTTTTCTCTTTATTTACAAAGGTTTCCCAATCTAGGTGATTGCCAGGTTGTGTGCCTGAGAAAATGGGATAAGACATGTTAGCAACTTTCCTTAGATCAACAGTGGACAATACTATAAAGCAAAAAGTTAAATAAATTAATAATCTAAATTCGTAGCCTACACCCTATTCCTCTATCACCTCCTAAGCATTTTACAATTTCCTGTGAATTTATTGAAATGATTGCTGTGCATTGTCTTTGGTGCCTCCAAAGCATATGTTGAAGTCCTAAGATTGAATGTGACCTGGTTTGAAAATGCAGTTATTTAAGATGAGGCCACACTGGAAAGTAGGCTAGGCTCTTCATACAATATGACTATCACTCTTCTAAAATTACGCGAAGGCAGAGACAAATGAAGGGAACACCACAGGACAAGGGAGGCAGGAATTGAGGAGCTTCACTTTCAGGCCAAGGCATCTAAAAGACTGCCAACATTTCACCAAAAACTAGAAAAATCAAGAATGCTTCTTCCCTGTAGGTTTAGAGAGTTCTGGCCTCTGTCCACCAATGTAAGATGTGGCACTCGGAGCAAAAGTAACCAAGGAGGAAAAGAGTTCTACATGAGACTAGTTGAGGTCGTTGGAACATAGCTGAAGCCATAGAGAGAGAGATATTCAAATCGGTCATTTCTGCAAGCCTGATGTCCCCACACCTAATGAGCAGGGTGGCCTATGTTCAATTTTGCCAGGCGTGACTTGGCAGTAGGTGATCTTCATACTGCCTATCTTGTGAGCAGCAGAGACAGAGAACTCCTTCCTTCTGACTGAGAGTAAATCATTTGCCTTTTCTTGTGAGCCTAATTATGCTACACATAAGCAAGGATGGGTTTTTCTTCCTTGAAAATACATTCTTCAGGACCATGCGTTAATGTCTCCATGCAAATACCATTTCTTCAATGGGTCCATTCCCCTATTACTTTTCTTTTACTTGACAATGCTTTAATATTATATTTCTTTGCCTTCTTTTCCTCTCTCCTTTGTTCTTTCCTCCTTCCTTTTCTTTCTTTTATTTTCACTTGGGAATGAATACCTACTATCTTGAATATGGAGTAGACTCATAATAATAGGTTTAAGAAACATTGGTTAAGTAAATGAATGTAAAGGTACACATATTTGGGGAAAACAATAAAACAATTATGTTTCATGTAAATTATGAACAACCAGAAGCATTCCTTTATGGGAACTCAGATCAATAAGACCATAAACAAATTCAAAAAGTCTCATAGTTTCTTTTATGCTAGTCGTGAGATATTTACAGCTAAAGTTGTTTTGTGAGACCTTATTAATAATATAGATTTAATAAATTATTAGCTCAATGGTAAGTTACTAATATAATAATGTTATTCTCATTGAAAAAATGCCAAATAATACATACATATAGGCCAGAAAAAATGCAAATTATTTTAATGTAACTCTCATTTTGGGTTTCTGTGAATATAAAACTATTATTCTCAAGTGCTAAGAAACTGTTCAATGGTCTAAGTGTCAAATGGCACAAAACAGGCTAAAACCCCTGACCTACTGTGACCTCTGATGGGGGTGACTGGCAGTTCTGATAATGTACAACTGTGCCTCTAGTTAGGCATAAGATAGAAGTACTGCAAAGTATTTTGATAATTCCAAATGAAAGATGTAAAGCAAATCCTAAATGAAAGATGTAAAGCCAGTGGATAATGTGCTATTATTGTTGGTTTGAAGGGTATCATTTCAGAAATGACAGCATTTTCCCCTAGCAGTCGTGGGCTGAGATAGAGGTCCTCTCTGTCCTCTTTTGTCAAGTTAGACTTGATAGATATTTCCTACTATTCATTAAGTAATATCTAAATCATAAAGCCATAACCATCATATGACTCTCACATAACTATCTGTTTCTAAAAGAATTATAGCGCTGATGGCTTTTAATGGCCATTTACAATGCCAGAATACTCTTAGGTGATCTCCAGTGAAATCAGTCCAAATTGGTTACCCAGTGGAATTGATCTTTACTTAAAGGTCAAATTCCATTTTTACCTTCAAAATTGAGAAGATTTGGATGTGAAGGTTGCCTCTTAATAATAATCTTCAGGGGAAAATCCACTCTATATTCATTTTGAAAATCTTTACTTTGAAGAAGAGGAATAATACCATTCTTCCATCACCCCAAGTTTCAAAAGGATTGACAGATTGACAAGGGGACTATCAGCAGGAGATTCAAGTCATCACTGTTTACTCTGTATAAAGCTCTTTAAAGTAAATACCTATGGAACTGCTGCAAACAAGACTTGCTAACACTTCCCCAGATTTAAGTTTGCTCACATAGTCAAATAAAATTACTGAACACACATGGACATAGGAGTTTGACTGTTTAAAACTTACATTACAGAGAATTAGAAAATACATTTATTTCCTGCATATAAAGAGTTTACCCCAGTCAGGGACCTAAAGAAGGACTGGCGATGCTGAACATGTTCAGGTGTTTTCCAAAATCACCTGTGACACACCGTGGGGCTATGGAATGACAGAACCTCCCACACAGAGGCAAACAGTAGGTCCTGAGTCCTTGTAGTGTTTCCAATCTTTATAAATTCAATGTTAAAAATAATCTCCTGCCCTTCCTCTAACTTCCTTTCCCCATAGTCTACGCACATGTGGAAATGGCCCACTCATTGGGAATGCCTGTGTTTTTCACAGACTGCATCTCCTAGCAAGTCTGTTTACTTCCAGTCTTACTCCTGAATCTACTCTCAATTCTGTAATTTGAGTCATTCTGCTGAAGCGATGCTCAGAGCTCACTGCTCCTTTGCACAAAGCTCTGCAGTGGCTTTCACTGTACTTAGTATGAGCCCAAGGCCTCTCAGTGGCTTCAAAGGTCTTTGTACCCTAGAATCTACTACATCTCTCATGTCCTGTCATAATATCTGTCCATTACTAATTTCTGCTCAAAACTCTCCCGCCTTTTTATGGCTGCTTAAACCTCTAGGTACTCAGTGCCCTTTGATGTAGCTGTTCTCTCTGCCTAGAGATCTCTTCCCCCAAATATTTTCATAGCTGGTTTAACTTCTTCCCTGAGTTCTTTCCTCAAATGCCATTGTCATCAACTCAAGGAGGCCCAGCTCAGCAGGGATTTATTTACCCATGTTTCTCTTCTCAACTCCTTTTAGCCCCTTTTTGTTTCACTTTTTACAAAGTGTGCAGCAAACTTGTAACACATTCAATAAATTACCAATTGGTTTTTTTTTTATTTTAGAAACATAAAAGTACAAAAACATATTGACAAACAGACACCCATTATCATAGAAAATAGTACAATCACAACTAATCTATAGACAAGGTGATATGGTCTCAACAGTAGTTGTTGCTTTATCCATTGATATCTT